>BJBW01023553.1:0-20920 GCA_004320125.1 Scolopax mira
GTGTAGGAAGAGAAGAAATAGTGAGAATGGCAAGTTTACTCTTATAGGTTTAACTGGATCAATTGAAAGTACGGTTTTAAACACTGGCCTTAATTTGAGAAAGTTTTACATCAATTTATGACAGCTGACAGCTAAAAGAACTAAACCTCTCCAACTCCAAAACTAGACACGTGTGAAGCTGCTCAGAGGAGTGAATTTGATGGAGAAGAAATTTTCTTGCTATGCATCTGGTGTGTGCTGCAGTGATGAAGGGTAAGCTGGTTGGAAACTGGGTTCATGGGAATATGGATGAGAAACCTCGAGGGAGCTCAACGTCTAGAATTACAAACCAGATCAGTGTGAGAAAAAAGAAATCCCTGACTGAAAGGCTGGCAGAATTTGGGTAAGGTCGGCTTTCCTTTCTTTGAAAAAAAGAAAAAAACATTGTCAGCTCTATCATCACTCTCTTCATGACATGTCTCAATGGAGTCAAAAAGGGAATAAGGTACCTTCCTACTCATATTTCTGTTCCATACATATATATTTCCCTCTGATCTTCTTACCTGCCACCCACTTCAACCACATGAATGGTGAACAGTCCTGAAGAGATGAATCTACTGGCAGACTGATGCCTGCCAATCTACGCTGAATTTTCAGAGTAGCAGCTGAGAGCAGAGCTGAAAGATAAAAGGCTGGGCCTAGAAAATAGCCCATTAGCCTTTCTGGTGCTTGTCACGGCTGACGAACAGCATCCTAAAGATAAAACCTCCGGGTCATGTTCACATACATCTATGTATCCATATCTAAAGTTTTCCCTGAGAACGCAAGTCACCTGCAGAAATTCATTTTGCATTTTAATAATCCAAATCACATCACAGTAGAACTATGAATTAAGTCCTGCGTTTTTTCTTAATTACGTGAAATGAAATGTGAATTTCCAAAGCTAATTTTCCTCCAATACATGACGCTCTGTCAGTAGTTTGATCCAAATCATTATCAATTATAGAACCAAATAAAAAAAATAATCAGGGTGCCCTAAAACTGATCCACATTCAAAACTGAGCTCATGAAGAATGTGTAAAAGAAAAGGATTTTCAGATTACTCCAGATGGCAGCTTTATATGTTAATAATCTTTTATACGGTACATGACATCTAAAAAAAATAATCAAATAAACATGACTTTTTTTACTTAATAATATTTAGCCCAGGGAAACATCTTGTGTTTACACAATACTGAAGAGAAAACCAGCTCTTGGCTGACTCACTACCCAGAGCTCGTGATGATTCAGAAGAGCCAAGTAGGTCTAAATCAGAATTTGTGGTTTTGGCTGGTTCTATATTCTAGATTTGTCTAAGTTTTTACGAAGTGCAAGTCTTGAGCATAAAAGACCAAGGGAGTACATTCCTGCCAAACCCCCCCCCCCACATCCAAAAGAAAAAAAATCAACTTTCTGATTGCGTTGAGTTCAGATTTCAATACTCCCAAATGTCTGGTCTTATGAGACAATAAGTACTAGACTAGAACAGTACCCTGAAATGTCTAGCTCAGAATAGAGGCCCTGAAATCATCTGGATTTTGAGTATACTACTTCTTCAGCAGCATCAAAGATACTACTCATCAATGAGTGCTCAGAAATGGGATACAGTACAGACCCTTGGGTATGTCACAGAACGCAACATAACCGTAAACCAGTAAATTTTTGAGTGCAGCTAATAGGTTTTGTATATACCTCTCCAAAAAAAGTTCAAAACTTCTTAAGATTATAGCAAACTATACCTTTTGACCGAAACTGCCTGTTCCTGAAATAGATTCGTCAGAACTCAAAGCACAGTTTTTCTGTGAAGACTTTTTTTGGATTCAGAGCAGCATTCCTCTCCTCGCTGCTCGCTACCAGCATTATACTCAGACAGGCAGAAGCCTCCATATTCACTTTCCCGTATCATATATGGAGAGTGGGAACCACCAAACACTTCTGTGAAGCAGGATATTTGCTGCCAACTGCTTGCCAAGGGCTCTGAAGCATGTAAAGCAACCCAGATTTTTGAAACGTCTTTAAAGAATTGAAATAAAGTATTAAATTTTAAAATTTAGATGTGAAACCCGTCTTTAAAATATTACTTTGGTATTAAAACCAGACAGTCTTGGCTTGAGTTTGTGGCTACAAAACAGCCAACAGCCTGTATTCACACACATACTTACTCAGTAAGTATGGAACTCCTGTTCCAGTGTGGATTTGTTAGCAACCAGCTAAAGTAAAGGACTGTATTCTTTAATTACCATTTTATTTTTTAAACACAAAATTACTTTCTTATACACATTTATGAGAAAGTCAACTCTTAGGTAAGAATGAAATCAACATGAACCTACAGTCATTAAAACTGTGACCCTGAAGCAACAAAGTCGTAGGAGAAGAATGGACTGCATTTCATTGCCTTTGGGTCAACACAGTACAAACCCCTTTCTATTTTTTTTTTTTTTTCTTTTTCATAATTGTGTCTCCCAGTTGTACTGCTAGACGTATCTATACTCTAGGCAGTGATCAATACTTCATACTTATACAGACTTAAATAGACACACTATTTCATATAGCTATCAGCAGCTCCATACAGAACGGTAGCTCATTACTACTCTGTCAGAGAAGATAAACACCTTGCCCACCACTGTACAGAATATCAAAAATAGAACCAGGAGTACAAGTTTTATCCTGGGTAGGGGCATCTGTCCATATCCCTGCTACTAAGCAGACCAGCACGGCACCATGTGAAGGGGCTTCCAGAGCTTCACTGCCTGCCCGAGATAGGAATTGCTCTCACTTTGTCAGATCCTTTTCTAGGAGTGAGCTTCTTTCTTTAGTGTCACCCCAGAACCACAGCTCCCTTTTGACTAGAAAAGGATTGTGAATTGAGATCACAATGGTTAGAATCAGAAGGGACCTTAAAGACCACCTTGTTCCAACCCTCCTAATATGGGCAGGGACACCTCCCAGTAGACCAGATTGCTCAAAGCCCCATCCATCCTTGCCTTGAACACTTCCAAGGATGGGGCATCCACAGATTCTCTGGAAAACCTCTGCCAGCGTCTCACCACTCTCAGAGTAAAGAATTTTTCCTGATATGTCATCTAAATCTCCCTTCTTTCAGTTTAAAATCATTATCCTTGTCCTATTGCTCTGCTCCCCGATAGAGTCCCTCCCCATCTTTCCTGTAGCCTCTTTAGGTAGTGGAAGGGGCTATATGAGATGAAGGATAATTCTTTTTCTCAGCCTGATGAAGCTCTTTTCTTATTAACCAAATTCTAGTCTGACACACTCACGGAGTTATCTTCTTAAAGGATCACATCCTTTTTCTTTCCTCCCAAATGTCTGAATCATAGAAGTGAGCCAGGACAAATCCTTCTCTGAATCAGGATCACATGCCCCTGATTGTCTCTGAAAAGGAAAACAGGCTGAGGCAGCCAGAGAAAATCAAAACTGCCTTTTGGCAAGTGCTTATGCTGGCTTCTTTGGTCAGTTCAGACACAGTTTTATGCCAGCAAATCTGGTGGGTGGAAATCTCAAGGAAGAAGAATCCGTGGAGAAGACAAGAGAGCCAGACAATCTGGAGTAAAGGCTTCACGACAGCCCAGAGGGAAGTCCAGCTCAGCCCAGACTTTGCTACTGCGTTCTGTCTGCGACTGAGCTTTTTACTGGGAAAGGCAAGGGGTGTCGTGACAACAATTTGAGAAGCCATTCACAAAGTTTAAGAGGTGACTCACTAGAAAATCTATTTGTGTATTCATTGCAAGCACATATAGTTCTTTTCACACGCGGATCAGGCAGAATTCAGGCACAAAAAACCAAAAGGTGGCAATTACAAAGATTATTCATCCCATATAAGAGCTCCTGTCTGTAACCCACACTGCGATGCCTGTTTCTCCAGAGACACAGAAAGCATTCATCAGCAAAAAAAAAAATGGCACTAATCTTTTTGGAAAAGATTTAACAACAAAGTTGTTGCTCTTCAGCAAACCACTTGGAGCATCTGATAGGAATCCAGGGGGCACAGAGCTCCTTCTTCTGGAAAAACACTATAAACCCACAAAAGATCAGGAATATTCCTTTGGCTACAGCACCAATTGTCATCTGAAATACTTTCCAATCACCACTCTGTGATAATCATTATAATGATTTAAGGGAGAATTCCCATCAGCTTTATTAACTTTGTATTTAGCCATTTGTGTGGGCAAGCTCCAACCAGATTGAAAAGTAAAATATCTCCTTTACTTGACTTTTTTGTGCTGAACTGTAGTATTTTCTGTCTATTCTACAGAAAACAGCTTGATATAACGGTCAAGCAACTTTATTATCTCCCTTCTGAATTTCTGCCTTTAAAGAAAAAAAAAAAGCAAAATATGAAAATCATTCAATCAAAATATTTTTTTCCAGGCAAGAAGGCAAGCCAAACAGTAGATAAAGTCAGATAAAACTTCTTCAGGATAAATATGTCTAATCTTATCTAAAATTATCACCTAAAATACTTATTTCTGTGAAACTGCTGAAGTGATGATTTTGATAATCTGGTATCTGAATTAGTTCACATTACAAAGACAAAATATTTGAGGAGACTGAACTTCAAACAGAAGTTAGGGCCTGTGGTCAGTGCAGCAGCTCCCCAAATATGCATGGAGGTGTCAAACTGCCAGAGCACCGCTCATTAGGGAAGACTCTTTCCATCCAATCCATCGTCTTTATTAATATGGCATGGAAAGGGATGATGTAGTTAAAAGACACTAATCTTCCCTTCGGTGCTAAAGATCCATGGGCTCCCAGAAGCATTAATCATCCTGTAACTCTGTGAAGCTGGAATTAGTGGGCTGTTAGGGAGTTGCAGGGCTCATTCACCAGTAGTACAGGTTTAAACTGGGTTTGAAAGTCCCAGAAGCTTACATCATATGTGGTGAAATATGTAAATTATGTCTTCTAGTTCCACAGGAAGAGTGAAATAAAAGGAGAGATGTGCTTTCCCCCCATGTTCACTACCAAAAGTATATTAAAGTATTTACGCAGATCTCATGCGGATCACTCTTATTAGAACAAAAAAAAAACCCAACCCCTCAAACTTCCAAAAATGAACTTAATTACTTAATGGAAAGAACTTAATGGAATGACTTGATTTAGTCTTGGGTTTTCTATGAATTGGTACCTCCCTGCCACTAGGTATGGAATAAGCTCTTGCATTTGAAAATAAAGAGGGAGAACAAAACCTGAAAAAACCTCCATGAAAAGGTCTAACCAGATACGCTTTTTTGGTAATACATGAACCACTCCATTTTCTATTTCAAAACATTTGTCTATATGCATTTTCTGCTGTCTTGTCTCTGACAAAGAATGCCTCTTGCATGCCTCTAACAAAGAATGCCAATCCAAAACTGCTTGGCTGAGAAGTGGAAGACCTGCAGCAGCTTAGTGCTGTTAGGACACAGATTTTCCTGCAGAGATGGCCCTTCCATCTTTCCTGTTCTACTAAATTAACCAATATGATAAGGAAAGGAAAACAAAGCTACCTATAGAATTTCCATCAGAACCTCACATGGATGCTGGCGCAGAAGTCATTACAGCAGCAGCAAGAACTGAGACCAAAGTCAAAATTTATCAAACAGCTTTTAGTCTAGATCCAAGCTAAACACACTTGGGATCCCGAGCTCAAGATGATAAACACAAAACTGCCTATGGGAGTAGAGGTTCAGAAGCCTGTGAACCACTGCTCAGGAGTGCTGCTGTCTGCACGGATCAGACACCTGCTTCCTTCAAAAAAACCCACTGCAACCTCATTCTCTGTACCTCAATGTTCCATATTTTTCCATCACTGTCACTACTTCCTGTCTTTTGATGCATAAGTAATCTCTGCTGAGCAACTGAATTCCTTACATCACTGGTGCATAACCCAGTCATGACTATACCCTCAATAGTCATGACATGACACTCAACACAAAACAACCCTTCTTAAATCTACACTGTAGTTACTGCTGTGGCTACACCTATTTTGTGCCCCTTAGATACTCCTTTGAAAACAACCAATTAGAAATATCTAGAAATATCAGTTAAACCTAGTACAAAAGCTGGATAAAGACTCAGGTACCCGGCACAAAATCTCCTCCACCATTCACCGACCAACGTCTCGCGTCTAAGTTGGGTATCTGAAAGCTGAAATATGCTTTCATATTTCATCTCTCCTGGGAGAGAATGAGACCTCAGGAGAGATCATGCAGACACATCCACTGTATGGAGTGAAGCAGAGTCAACAGCTGCATCGAGCAGAGATCCTCTGTCATCTCCCCAACATAAGAAGGACATGGATGAGCAAGTGTCACAAAGACGATCTGAAGGCTGGAGCACCTCTGCTGTGAGGACAGGCTGAGAGAGCTGGAGAAGAGAAGGCTCTGGAGAGAACTTACAGCCTCTTCCAGGGCTACAGGAAAGATGGGGAGGGACTCTTTATGAGTGTAGCAATAGGACGAGGAGTAACAGTTTTAAACTGAAAGAGGGGAGATGATTAGGAAGAAATTCCTCACTCTGTGGATGGTGAAGCACCGGAACAGGTTGTCCAGAGAAATTATGGATGCCCCACCCCTGAAGGTGTTCAAGGCCAGGCTGGATGGGGCTTTGAGCATCCTGGTCTAGTGGGAGATATCCCTGCCCATGGCAGGGGTTGGAATTAGGTGGTCTTCAAGGTCCCTTCCAACTCAAACCATTCTATGATTCTGTGATCTCCTGAGCCACAAGAGAAGGGATGCCCAAGTCACAGAGCAGCACCTGGCTCCTCGGTGTGGAGGGAAGTGTCCTTTTCCCCTTGCTCACATTCCAGGAGCTCAGAGTCAGAAATCTAGGCTGTACCACTAAAACTCTATTGCTCCTTACACTTCAATATATAAAGTACTATTCTTCTGAGACCATGAAAGCCTGGGGCCCTCTATAATAAAGCTGCTCAGTCACAGCAAAAAGAACTTTGCAAATATTAATAAGAACCATTTCCTAACAATCTGAAATATTTAGAGTCTAATCTGGTAAGATTAGAACAGTAGCAAATGCTCAAGGGCAGCTGATTTCTGAGAGATATTAAACATAAAGTAATGCTCTGTGTACCTAAGAAAATAATCCTCCCCCATGCTGTTAAATACACAAGCAGCATACTGTAATTACTGTAATACTCACTATCATTAAAATACTATCAATAAAAATACTCACTATCATTAAAAGTCTTTATGCAAGCCAGCAGTGCTGTGTATGCTACTAACAGGTCTATCTTCAGCAACGGCGAATGAAAACTATAGAGCTTCCAGATTAATTCAAAAGATAAGCAACTTTTTACTACAGTGCAAATTCGTGGTTGCTCAGGGTCAACAACTTGAGAAAAAAATCCTATTAATCTGCATTTGTACCGGTATAATGAAAAACAACAGGAAAAATAATTAGCCAATTTAATATTTGGGAAGACTACATTTGTCCCCAAGGCACTGTAACAGTAAATGCTAACTAGTATGAAAAAAATGCCTAAAAATAATCATTTGTGATCAAAACCCTCCCCCATCAAGGCCCTCACACAATGAACTTCTGTATCCTGATTAAATGCCAGGAATAATTACATTCTGGGCCTTCATTAAAACCCCTCAAGTCTAACACATGCTTAGAAGTCAGTTTGCCAAACTGGTAACTTTGATAAAAGATTCTTGCTGTACAGAAAATAAAAAATTATTCGTCAAAGTAGATAAAAGACTAACTTTTGAAGTGAGGCTAAGTGAGTCCAGGTACTGATATCAAAGCAGGTGGCCTCAGATTACCGGCACGACGAGGCTCCTGCTTTATTCCTGCTGGCTGAAGACTGACAGTTTAAGCAGGTCATCAATGTATGTTGTGGGAAATGTCAGGGAGAGAGCAAAAAGAAAGTATACCTTAAAAAAAAGTATGTTTTATGATCATTGAGCTACTAAATGCCCCCCCAAAACCCCAAGCAGCTTGTCAAATCCTAACCAGTGATGTGTGTGCACAGACCCTCGGGTCGAGCTTCTCTGAATGCTTAGGGCACTAAGTGTTAACAAATGACATTTAAAAGACAGAAAGCGATTTAGTAGCCTAAATATCAGAAATTTATCTGCTGAAATGAAACATCCCAAATAATATTAACTAATTTAAAAAAAAAAAAAGTAACCAGTATTCCAAAACATATCGTTCTGTATTAGTAATCTCCAGGGAAAGTAGTTGTAATAATTTTTATCTTTAACCAAGAGGGTTTTGTTGCTTTCAGGGCATGATTACACACCACACAGTGGAGTGTGTGGAGAGAAACAGGTTTGTTCAGCCTTTGAGAAAAGGTGGCTCCAGGGAGACCTTAGCACCATGTTCCAGTATTTAAACGGTGGCCACAAAGAAGATGGAGACTCCCTTTTTACAAGGAGTCACATGAAAAAGATGGGGTAACGGGTACAAGTTACTCCTGGGGAGATTGTGGTTGGACACAAGAGGAAAATTTTTCACAATGAGAACAATCACCTACTGGAATAACTCCCCAGGGAAGTAGGGATTCCCCAATATCAGACACTTTCAATATTGAGCTGGGCAGGGTGCTGGGCCATCTTGTCAAGACTGTGCCTTTGCTGAGACATGTTGGACCAGATGATACTTGAGATCCCTTCCAACCTGCTGTTTTATGATTCTGTGAGTCATATCCTATATCCTTGAAGTTAAAAGGAACAGCGAGAGTTACATACCTTTAATTGTTCATATATGAGAATAGCAAAATTATATACAGTTGTTTAAAGAAAGAAGAGAGTTCTAAAGTATATACCCATATCTTTATGTCTTCATTTAATATACAATCATGTCCTTTACTAGAAATCCTGTATTTCAGGTTAAGCAAATTCCTCTTTGCAGTTAAAGCCCTAATTTGTAAGTTTAACAAGATACTTTACAACACAACAAAGCCTTACAAATGTTGTCACATTAAGCCTTGTGAGGACAGCGGTATAGATTAAAAGAAAGTCTGACAAATTTTTGCTAAGAGCAAACTGATGTCTCAGCTGCCAGTGTTGATGCTTTAAGCACTAGTATTTTTTCACCATTTCAGCATTCACCAGAACATGTAAGAAGAGGAACAATGACAATCTACACAGTAATTTCACCGAGTGTCAACTAATAAAAGGACAAGCTGTAACACAGAGATGTTATACTAATTAAAATTAAGTTTGGAAAACCACACAACATACTTTAAAGGAGGGAATGTAATTTGCTTAATTTTTCTAAAAGAAAGGCCTAGTTCTTATGTTAAAGCAAGTTACCTTTATAGACTAACGCTGATGAAGTTTCCACAATGGTTGGGATTGCCAAGATTCATTCGGAAGTGACCTAAGGAATTTCAGCAATTCAAGAAACTGAAGTGATGGAAAAGACCAAATGAAAAACGGAATGAGATCCACTCTACACACAGAATCTAACATCCTAATTAGATGAGGAAAAGAGGCTGCTGGAGGCTGAGGAAAAGATCCCTGCTGGAAAAAATACAGTTCTGTATCTTTTTGATAAATAAATAACATAAATAAAAAATTACAATTTTGATAAATGTGTATGTGGTAGAAGAAAGCCTTCAGTTACACTTGGGATGCATCACAAGGAAATAAAACCTCAGACAGAATTGTCCAATTGTCCAAATTCAGCTATGTCCCTAATTAATATTTACAGTGCTGGCCAACATTCAAAACAGATCTATGTAAATAAAATGTAGGACCTACATGTCTACAAATTGGATATTGGGGGGTGCAATCGGTGATCAGGACACAGTCTCCCTTCTTGGCTTTCCTCTCTTAAAACATATTCAGCACAGAAAAATAAGCAGTTTATATATTGATCACTCAGAGAAGGATGTTTGTTTATTTTTTTAAATGTTCCCCTTTCATTAACAGTAGATTAAACATCCCCTTTCATGTATTTAAAAGCATCAGCTTAGGAAAACAAAGTCAGTCCACTCTAAATATTTTAAACAAAAAGGAAAGCAGAAAATTGTAATCCTGTGGCGTGACTCAAGAAGTACCACAGAAAAGTAATGTCACCTGCTGAACTAGAAGTTCTCAGAAAGGAGCAAGAAATGCACCAAGCAGTTTTAGAAAATGTTTTCAAAGCAATGAGCACTGTATTTCAGGTGCTTTTAGCAAAACTCACTTCCAGAAAACCCAAGCTGAATATTTTCCAGTCAATAGCAGCAATTACCACCACTGAACTTCCAAAAACTTTTCATTTTTATTCTCTTTTTCAAATTTAAAAGCTTGTTCATTAGTTTATTGGAATAAAGCCCATCAAGTAAAATAAAAAGGGGATGACTGTATATTCAAGGTAACTTAGTAAAATTCTTTATTTGAAAGTTGATTAGAACTGTGATATCTTACAGAAGTAAGAAAAGTGAAAAGATGACTTTCACTGCTATTTATGTTAGATATTGTTTTTTTTTAAGTAACTGAGCAATAATCCAATTCTTGTATGCAGTTTGAGTTAATAACCACTCCTATGTAACTAGCCTAAAAAAAGAATATTTATAACTCGTCTGAACTATTGATTTGACCAAGGGGAATATTGCAAATGTAGTATTTAGATACAGTCCCATTGTTTTTTGGTCTCTCAATGCTTTAGAACAAGGTCCTTAAAGATTTAAAACAGGTCATTCTGGCAGCTGGTGATAACTAAAGCATAAAGCTATTCTCCCCACAATTATCCTCCAGATCATTATACTACATCTGCTTTGTAACACTATGGAAATGCATCAGGGTTGAAGAACCAGCTCTATAGTCTGATGAATATATTAAAGGCACTGTAAATTGCCATCTTGCTGTTAGAAATTGCAAGCAAATTTATCCTAATTGCTTTAGTAAAGGTCCAATAAACATCAGGCACCCCTCCCTCTCTGAAGGCCGACTGAAAACTTGACATTTCTGTCTGCTTCTTCTCCCAAAGATGCATAGTTTTTCATTTTACTAATAACATTAAAAAATAATTTTCAGTCTACAAAAATGAAAACCAAACCAAACCCAAATCAAAAACCCATTACTTCAACAAACACGCATTTGGTTGAAGGAAGTTTTTTCATATTATAGTGGAGGAAAAAAAAAGGAAACTGAAAAAATTTTCTTGAACCCATTTAGAAGAGCATCCCACTCGCTTTGGTGGAATACGATCAGTAAACTTGGTAAAGATGTTTGTAACAAACTACATTTGTGAGGAATTTAATAAATGATCACGCAATGTGACAGAGCAAGCTGGTCTTTTCCTCTTTAATGGGATGCAAACCTTAGTTATTAAGGATTTCATTTCCCCAGCTCTGATAAAAATGGCCACTGAAGTATTTCACTTCATTGTCCCAAGGCACTTAACCACTTTAAGAACCTGACCAGAACAAAAATCTGTAACAAATATGCTCATACAAATAAAATAACACACGTAAACATTTGCAGAAGTCCTTACCATATGGACTTCATCTGCTGGGGGGGGGGGGGGGGAAAAAAAAAAAAAATTTTTTTCATGCAAACCAAGGGGGGGGGGGGGGGGGGGGGGGGAATAAATAAATAAATATTTTTCATGCAAACTCCTTCTTCCTGTTGTACTTTTATATTTTAATATTACAGTGGAGTGCACAGCTAACACAGGCAACATCCATCACCCCCATCCTGTTTACCCAGTTACACAAGGCTGTAGCTCTGCAGTGATCCAAAGGAGATGACAGCTCAGATGTTCACATCTTTGAAAAAAAACTTTAAGTCACTCAGAAGAATATATATGCAACTGCAGTTTGACCCACTATCTTCGTAACAATGGTCTCTCCAATTTCTGTGTAAAACAGCTCACAATCACCTATAGGTCAATAAGCCAATTAAATAATCTCCCACGGCTCCTTCTAATGTAAGAGATAATCATGCACACGGGTGATTTTGGATCACATTATTCATCCTAGACATAAAAACCTGCTCTGCTTTTTAAAAGTAAACAAGGAATGCTAATTATCCCTGTGGAAACAAATCCCTGACACTTGGGGTCAAGGAATCCCGCAGATTTCATTTCCAGCTCTAACCAAGAACCAGAAACACATCTCCATGAGACTAAACTTTGAAAACTTTCCCTTTCCTCCAATATTTCCTAAACAAGAACACACTTTTGGAGAGAAAAATGAAACACCACAAATTTTACTGCTAAAACACCTGTGTTTTCGGGGACAGAAAACACAAGCACGCTGGAATGGCCTCACTCAACTCCCAGTGAAGTCCCACTGCCAGCTGGGGAGCGTAAACTTGGCGAAAAAACCTCAGTCAGGGCAAATCTTCCCAATGAGGAAGCAACAGACAATCCCTGCCTCGCTTCAAGCAGGGAGGCTGAGCCTCTAATCCTTGGACCTTAAATCTATGTTCATATATGTTAGCTGCTGTGCATAAATTAGTTGCATTTAGTTTTTCAATATATACATATATATATGTCAAAATTATCATTACTGTCATGCTGATCTGATATTATAGAAGTTAAGAAAAAGCTGCTACTATTTTCTTGTTTTCACTTTTCAAATTAAGTTGTCTTGGGGAATTCTTGCCATCCCTCTCAGTGGGAAGATGGCAACAGGAACACAAAAAAACTTTATTATCACTTACTTTATACTGGAGACTGTAGAGTGAGTCTTCCAAATACTACTTGTTAAGACAGTTGTCTACAAAAGAAAAATGCTCTAGTTTGTGCTGTTATGTTAGCATAAACCCAAAGTTTACAATCTTTTAATTGAGCTTAAAACAAAGTATCAGCTAATTTAAACTGAAACAATTTCCCAGTTCACAGAACACTAGTAGACGGCCAGAAAAACGCTACATCAGTTAAAAAATAAATCAGATTTTGATTAACTTGGGGCAGCTTTTATGTGGAAACAGACCTAAAATTCTACTCCCTACAGGGAAAGTTTACCATTAAGTACCATTGTGCTGGAAGTGTTACATCAAATGTAACTCCTACTCCTAAATGCCAATCCCTCGCATCAGATTAAACACATTTAATCACCATCTTTGTGGACAACAGAAATCAGTGTAATTTGAAATATTCCACATTTGCAATGAAGATCATGCATTGTATCATTATCTTTTCTGTAAGACAGGGAAGTTTAAAAGACCTGAATTACGTTAAAAATGCGGTTACATTTTTCAGTGAAGTGATTATAAACATTAGATAAACAGATCTGAGCTCATTTTCTGAAGACCTACACGCAACCATCTTTACGGAGTGCGACCAACAATAGCACACACAGATTCAATCAATCACCACAGGTACCACATTTGGGGGCATTTTGGAATTTAATGAGTATTTAGTTTGACAACAAGGCAACCAAATCATTTATCCTCTACTCCAGGCACTTTTGATTGCAATGCTAAATATCAAAACATGGCATTAACATAGTCCTATGAGCATTTTCCCAAATTAAAACCATAAGAAAAAAACCAATAAACAACCTGATACCAAGCCAACATTATCTCTCAATTATTTCTTGATTATGCTGTTTATTATTCGAATGTGTGACATCAGAAAATGCTGTATTCCAAAGTGATGGCAGCAGTTGCAGGCCACAGACCTGCTCCAGCCAAAAAGTTAGTTCTAGGACAATAAAGCCAACTTCATGGAAGAGACCCATATTGCTACGAAAATACATAGAAGCTGTTCTTTCCTTAGGAAGCTCTGGAACTGCCATGGTTTTTGACCAGGGAAGTGTTCATGAGAAGTATCACTACATGTATCTCCACAATTTTCCCAGCCCTCCACTGTTGCCATCAGACAACAGCCAGACCAACTTCTGACACAATCAATGTGGCCATTCCTACACCTCTCAGATGAGCAAAGGACACTCCTACCTGCAATTATTAGTACATCTTGCTACTTGCTATTTTTGCAGTTCACACCTACTTGGATCCATCTTACAGTTCTGTGGACTCCTTCACCAGATAGTTATGGATGGCTGTACTTTCTCTTTGTGGAGGATAAAGCCTGTCTAAATGTTTCTGGAGGATGACCTTGTCATTCACAAGATGTGAGGTAAAATATCCTCCCAGTGAGTCAAGGCAAAAGGAAACATCTTTTTGCCCTATTATCATTTCACATTTTGTATTTTGGGGAACGAACCCATTATTTTCTTACATTACACAGTGCCACTGTAAATTTAGCTTCTCTGTGCTTTTATCTGATAGCTTTTTTCACATCTGTGCATGAAAACAAGGTTAAAGTCACCTTCATTAGATCAGGTCCCCAAACTCTGTGTTACCACCTGTGAGGAGAAAGATCTAAAATGAATGCAACGGACCTAAAACGTAAGATCCTTGACTTCACAGAAATATTTCTGCTGCTGCTTCCCCCTCTCTTAGCTGGGCATGATTTAGCACACAGCAATTACAGATAAATATTTTCGTTTGTAATTGTTACAGTTAACAGTGTGTTTCTTAGGGAATTTCTTTACTGCAAATGGAAACACACTGAAGAGCTACCCACACTGATTTTAACAAGCTGATGTGCTCACCTCTGTTAATTTAATTGTATCAGCATTACTTACCCTGCCCTTTGACAACAGCAAAACCAAAAAGTAAGCCTTTGGCATCTTTACACTATGCCACAGCTCACAGTGAAGATGCAAAGAAGTCTTGTTCTTACACTCCCTATGAATCTGAAAGGGCAAACTGTTGGAAAAGTCTCAAGGGAAAAAATCCAGGTTAGGGAGCTGGTCTCTTGTAGCTATCTGCATGATGCTGCTGATGTCCACACAGCATCAAACGCAAGGAAAAAACTGTAACCTAGATAAATAAATGCTTCTACAATTAATCAAGACCACATAAAAAGCAGTAGAAGCTTTCAGTAACTTCACAGAGTAAGAATGAGAGATTCAAGGTACTATACCAAGACAGGGCGTTCCCATAATGATCCTGCTCCATCTCTATCCACTGGGCTGAGCTCAAAACCATCTGTATTATTTTTCTGAGTGTATGTGGCTTCCCCCTCTATCAATTAACTACCACAGTAAGTCATGCTACCAGAACTGCCGACAACTATAAATTACTATCATTTTCCTAATGTGCAAGTTTACAAGCGAATGATGATCCCCAATGATTGAAAGGGTTTGTTTCACAAAAAAAAGCAGGGAATGCATATTAACTTAATAGAAGACAAACTTGAGGCTTATGATGAGAAACTGCCATTGTCTTTTAATCACAGTCTCACAATAAATGGAAATTAGAGAGTTTGTCCTGTCCCACAGGACTATTTGTAATATTGTAATTAGCTCAATGAAAACCCACATAAACTTGGATAGAAGAGAAGCTGCAACAGAGAGCTGGAAGCCAGTCTGTATTCAAAAAACCAGACTGCTATATTCCTCTTACTTAACACATCCAGTAATTCACAAAATATATATCCTACAGAAGATAGGTGCAAGCCCATTCAGCCGCAATTTGACATTTGATCATCAACTAATTCTTTCCCAGCAAGACTGCACGGCCAAATTCAACATAATCCTACCAATGACACTATTGACACTAGACCAAGTATAAATTGATGGAATACAATTAAATAACTCTCAAGGTCACCTGGTAAATTAATGCACAACAAATAAATCAATTAATAAGCACTACTTGGATGATACAATGGCTGATTCACATGAATGTTATTCACTGCTGTGCAGTGCAAGAGCAGAAGCTGTGGATGTGATTACAATACAATACCAGAACATCTTCAATAAATAAGTATCAGGAGCAGAGTGCCACGCTTGGCCCGGTGTGGCTGGAATGAGAAGTTGGATGTATTTACGGGAGACGGACATCCAGAGGACAACTAAAATTAGAAGCACATTCCCATGGGCAGTCCATGAGAATACTAACACTCTGGTGAAGCCACTAAAAAAAGAACTTCCAAATTTGGAAGGTGACTGGGAGGAGAGAGGTATCATTAAACCCCTATCAACTGGAAAAAATCCCAGATCAGCAGTTTTGTAGGAATAAGAAAGTCTTCAGTGCAGAAATCTGCAAAAACCATAGCAATTACAAGATATTCATCCATTGCCAATGCTGGAGGTTACCAGTATTTGCAGGGTAAAAGCATTCACTTTTAGGTTGTAGCATGTGAAAAGCCAGGAGACCAGCCCAGAGAGCACCCTTTGGTCTGCCATGGCTTGGACACGCTTCCAGGAACAGAGCAACACAACAGCCTCCCATTACGATGAAAAGCGAATTTGGGAATTTTAAAAAGCAAATGTTTGAAGGAGCAAGGAAAATCCTAAAGGACACCTGGGACACTTGCTACAAGACAGGTGTGGTTAGGGGGGGGTGGCTGTCAGCCTGGAATGGATTGATTGTGTCCCCTCAGCCTTGAGGACAAAGGGAGGATGAGCCAGACACTGCCACACCACTGCCACGCAGGGAGACAGTAAAGGGTGACATCCCAGCAAAGCTACGGATGTGCCAGGCTAAGCAGGCAGTCCCAAGTCCTGAGAAGGTCAGAGCTGTGCCTATTTTAAAAAAAAATAAAATTAAATTTTAAAAAAATCATAATTTTGCTGTGATAAGTAGTTTACAAGAGAACTCCACTTAGGAAAATGCAGACGTGGACAAGAAGCTCTTCAAAATCGACGACTTTTTGGTGATTTTTGTGAGATGTACTGGCCAGCAGTCTCTAGCAGGCAACTGCAGTCATCACTAAAATTACCATAGTTACCACAATCTGAGCAAGGAAATAAACCCTACTATAGTTTTTGTTCTCTTGTGACTTCTCCAGAACATGATACCGGGATAATTTGTACTGCCACTGCTCATGAGGTATATTTGCATACACAGAGAGCACAGCCTAGGTCTATGCTGCTAATTAGAGAAGAGCCATGGACTAAGGATGTTTGCCCAGCCTCCTAGTGTCACAGCAGTACATGGTTTCACTGTGAGCTCTTCATTCTCTTCTATTCAAAATTTTAATTTTAGTAAGTAACCAGATTTTCCATGCGGCTTTCTCAATATATCGTACCCAAGAAATGATAAAATCTCCCACCAAAGGGGCATTCCACTGATAGGGACGCAGAAGACACATATGAAATGCAAAAAGCAAGAGGAAAAGGGATTTCTGCACGTGACATGACACAGACAAGTTCAGCCTACAAAAGCTACTTCCAAACGCACACCTTACGACCAATTAAAAACTGCATTCGAAAAAGTCAGTTCCTGTTTCCGGATTTTAGTCAAATTACACTTTGATTAAGAATTTATGGCACAATCTTTAAACATGAAAGCAGATGTATTTTTAAGAAAAGAACAAAAACATCCTAACAGGGATGCAACTGTAATCAAGAACATCCCCTTTTCCTGCCAGTACCCTGTTTGCTAATCAGCAGGAAAAGCTTTAGAGAATGAAACATTGCAAACACCATGCTCCTTGCCCTAAACTATTTTCTTCTGTAGCCTCTTGCCCAGGAAAGCATCCCAAGAGGAGACTAATGCAACGCCCAGATCTGAAGTTACGGGCACAAAACCAGACCATATCCTGAATTACATCATATGTAATGCCTTTGACGTAATCTGTGACATGAACTTTTTATTTCAACTGACTCTAAGTACTTATTAGGGCAGCTAAATTTGTTGCTAGCTATTATTTCTCTCAGGCTCTCTCCTGTAGACAGCCACCGTGATGCCCCTTGTGGCACATGAGGAGGAGATGGTTTGGCCAGAAGACAAGGCTGGAACACATCCCGCTCCTGTCATCAGCTACCAGCAGGGAGGCTGTCAAAATGGCAGAGATGGTCTTCTCCAGGCTGCAAACGGCAAGACAAGAGGCAACAGACACGTGCTGGAGTATGGAAAATCCCAGCTAGACTTGAAGACATGTTTATTTATTTATTTATGTTGACAGGAAGGTGGTGAAACCCTGGAGCAGGGCCCAGAGCGGCTGCGCAACCTCCTTCCCTGGAGATTCTCCAGACTCAGCGGGACAGGCCCCGAGTAACCTAATCCACAGATCCCTTCCAACCCGCACGACTCCATGATTTACAATGCTTTATTTCATGGGGTGGGCTATGGAAGTAAAGCAAGATGTCTGGGCAGATGGGTGCAGCCCCCAGGACTGCCTCTCCTAATGAGCTTCCAGGGTTTTTATCGTCTTTGGGAGAGGAGTAAAGACATTCCTAAGGTCCACAGTGGGCTCCCAAAGCGCCACTCCTGATTTATGATCACTTAAGTCAAAACATGATCCATGGTTGAAAGTCAGGAGACCTTCCTTTCGCCTCTCCCAGCTCACCAGCCTTCCCCCATTCTCTCTAATTAAGGGCTTCTTCCTCCATACCAGTTGTGCCACCCTTCCTTCTTTCCCCACCTCTGAATTTATCCTTTTCTACATGTCACAAGGAACCAAAGTTGGGACAGCAGAGAAGTGAGGTAAGGTTGGGACTCAGCTCTGAGGTGGTATAAACAGCCAAACACCTCCTTGGAGAAAACTTCTCCAGAAGCAGGCACATGCCAGTTCCTGCTGGTAAGGGTGACAGCCTACCCTCCCCGGAGTAGGATGCCAAACACTCCAAATTTAGGAGATTTAGGTTGCTTGGGAAACAAATGCTGCTCAAATTTCTCTGAAGAAAGGTATGAAAGTGTCCCAGGGATCAGGTTCAGCCCACAGCCACAAATGTCAGAGCTGGAGCTGGGTTTGTAATGGCAACCACCCAACAACCATTTTACCATTTTTCAGATGCCCTAATGCCATCCAGTGACACCCATCCACACTAATGAATACACTGTACCCTTTCTTCAGTTTGGGTTTCCTTCCCACCTCCCCCAACCCAAGTTAAGAGGTTCAAAATATTCTTTTTCCAGCATTTGGGTATCGATCCAAGAACCAGCACAGAATTCACCTATTAAACTGGCAATGCTGTTGTCTGTACATAGCAAAGGGAACAGAACTTACAATATCCTCTAAAAATGTCTAAGTTGAGAGAAAAAGCTTACTTTAGCTTAAGTAGTAGAGATCTATGTTTTTGGAGGAAAGGGTCCAGAGGAAAATTACATATTTGTGGTTTAGCTGGGAGTCATGATGTCTATCCGTATGCATAACACGTGGTTGCAGAATCATAATAAACAAAGTTTTCAAACAAAAAAAAAATAATTTAAGTTCTGAAAGCTTCATCTTGTGTGTGAAGAGAGAGCAATTCATTTTCATCTAGCTTATTTATACGGTTCTTGAAGTCAACAATGCAATTATGGAACTCTTCGTTCCAGAAAGCATATAGAGATAGTAAAACAGAAGAAGAGAACAAAATACAGATGGAAAGTGTAACAGCCATCCTTGTACTCACCCTCTGCAAGAGAGCAGCTTAAAATCCACTTCCCCTTTCTGTGGATTACTCTATTTTACATTTACAATGAAGCATAACTGACTTCATGGCAAGAAAAAATGTTTAGAAGAACCTGGACATGCTATGAATAGAATTTTTGTACATGCAAGAAAATGTATAAAACCAGCTATAAGCAGGAAAACCCTTCAAGGTCTGGTTCACCCTTGATTTATACTTTATAATAACCTATTTTGGCGCAAATTATACCTATACTTTCTGAGACAAAAAATAACGACAGAATTTGTGGCAAATCTCAGGGAAACCTCATTTCCTCAGTATATTATGGATGTTGCTACAGTTAACGGGGCTATTACAACCAGCAATGCTTCACTTGAGCTACAATAATCTTGTCCTCCATTAAAAGGAAAGAGAATTAACCTAGTGTGGCAAAAAGTAGTGTCACTGTCTGTACTAAAAGACATTTTTATGCTCCACAGTAACCCAGAAGAGTAAAACCAAAAGATTCAATGACACTCTTACCAGAATAAAAGGATGATGCTGTAACTGAAACAGAGACAAAAGCTTTAACACCTAATAAAAGCTGCCTTCACACTTCTGTGCATTCCCACTCTGACAGCCCACATTTTCTGACACTTAATATGCTATATGTTGAAAATTACTGACACGCTGATGAGCACTAAACAACTTTTACAGTATTTTAACTGGGGTATTTTTATTTTATATTTCACCCACTGTTAGGGCTGCCTATAGCTCTACGGAAAGACCTTTCCCCACCAAATTCTTCAACTAGAAGTGAAAACTTTCAGTCTCTTCATCTTAAATGTCAACCATACGTTCACAACTTCACCAATTAAAAGAAATCAAATGCATAGTAATAACAAAAACTGAGAGTGAGAACACCAGCAGAAAAGCCAGTTGCAACAAACTCCACAGTGTCCTCCTTGCATTTTCTTGCCTGGTTCAGTCTCATTACAGTAAATATAATTTTACAAATAGCTACTACAAAACCAGCTTCTGTTTTCTGTTGTGGCACTTCACTGTTCTGCTACAGCTGAGTTTAAATGCTGACTGTTATTTTATAATTGGCTTTTACATTAAGTATAAAATAATGATGTATCAGTAGTTTATTTGGTTTCTTGATGTTTACTTCTATCAAGGACTACGGTTCGCCTTATTCATCAAGGAAATTACAAATTTAATTAATTCAATAGAATGGATGAGGTTTGAATTGTTAAAATGATCAGCTCATCTAAGCAATAAAAATAATTAAAGGAAACAAGATCTTCTACATGCATTTCTCACGGATTTCTGGTTTCTCTGTAAGGTAAACAAAAGCTATATATATACAAACTATATATATATTTTATATAGTTAATATATTCTCGAGGACCATGTTTATTGAGCATAAATTTATATAGTTGAGGATTTGTTTGATTTTCACTGCATCAGGAAAGAACCGTGTTATTACCTTTTAAGTCTGTATTAATATATTTTTTGATGTAAAGAGTGAAACCTGAAATTAATCTCAGAAGAAATACTGTGCTAAAGAAATACATCCACCAACCCTGAGCAGACCTGATTTTTATTCCATATTTG
>BJBW01023561.1:0-15502 GCA_004320125.1 Scolopax mira
GGCACATTGCTGGCTCATGTTTAGCCCAACACCCCAGTGTTGGTCAACACATTCTTCTCCAGTCATATACATACTATTATAACTTGAGAATTCAAATATATGTTGTTGATAAATTTAATGTTTTGAGAGATTGTGAAGCAATATTTGTGAGACATTCAGCTACAAAAGCAATAGGAAACATGAGAAAGAGTCCTGCATGAATTAATATTTTTATAAAACAAACCATAAAAGGAATACACGTCAATGTCAGCATGGAGTAAGTCGTCAGATACCCAGATGACTTCAAAACATCCACTTCCTGTTCTCTAATGCTCATGACCTTCCTTTGATATGCAGGTTCCCATGCATAAAGTTTGAGGATCTAGGCAATCAAACAAACATATTTTAATAAAACAAAAAAGCAGCAACCATGCTTCTGACATTAAGCTCCAATGTCATTAGACAGTACAAAAACCTGAACGCTTTACAAATGAGTGCAAGACCTGAGATAACTCTAAAATAGTTTGTTCTTATTGAAGATATACTCTAGTTCTTCAGCTCACTTAATTAGTACTCTTAATACTTCAGATTTCAATCTGTCTCTTATGTATCATAAATGGTGTACATTTTCTCAAAAAAATGAGACAACTTTAAAAAGTGCTTTTCTTCTATGCTAAAATTTCACTATACTAAAGGTTTTCAACCATCTATTAGCATACTTTACTTTCAAAGTGAAAATGTGGTAATAAAATTAATGAATCATGGATAGCAAGTTTTTCAAGTTAAACCAGTAAATATTTTCCAAAAACCCTTTTGGTAAAACATTTTCTCTTTAAACTTTTATCATTATCAGCTGAAATATTACTGACAAAACCTTAATTTTTTAAATAACTTCATATCTTTACATCTATCTTACATTTATCTAACAAAACCCGAAACCCTTATTAGTTGTGGCATTACCTTTATTCCATGTAACATTTCACTTAGTAGCTTCACTCGTTGATCTGAATACCTCATTTGGCTTTTCTAGTTAAAAGAAAGCAATTTTTTTTTATTTTCCAATGAGCAAAAAAAATTTGGAAAGTAAAATATGCGGCATACTTTAGACAATAAATACCTTTTATGCTATTTTTACCTCACTGAAATACATACTATCAATGCAGTTATATCATTTTCATATATGTATGCAGTAAAAAAAATCATTAGATAGGATAAAAGATTAAAATAACATTTTCCCCTTAAAATATCTTAAAGAGTGCATTTCGGTTTTTGTCCTTTTTATTTTTCTTCACATTGAATTAAAATCTCAACAGGCTTCCACTTCCCAGGGTATTCAGGAATGATATTAAGATTTTAATCTTCAAAATCACTAAGCAGCTAAATACAGACTCGGTAACAATATACTATAACACCATATACACACATACATGAATATATATACATAACACTATATGGCTAAAAACTCTGTATACATATATATGTATATACAAGGAGTTAGAAAGTTTCTTATGTTACCGGTCAATACATTATTATTGAAAGAGCCAAGCAAAGAAACACAGAAATTCTCACTCCCGTGCTATACTCAGGCTCTTCTACATCTCACATTTTTAAAATAAAATTTAACAGCCTCTTTAATGTTGCTGTATTTGAATAAGACTCAAGACAAGTTGTAAACTTTTAGAAATAATTATTTTATTGCTCTTTATATTCTCCATCACTCGTATCATGCTAGGGATCTAAGCACATATATACCTGCTGCATCTCACCTGCAAAAGAGGTGAGAGAGTTTTGGGGGGTTTTTTTCAATGTTTCTAAAGTGTCACAACCTTACTAGAGAATCAGCGGAGACCCAGAGTCTTCACTGCACATTGCACCATCTGCATCAAAGGCAGAAAAAGGCAGAGAAAAATGATTGCCTTGATAGCAATGATAAACTCAGGGTTGTAGTTTGTTGGTACGTTGTTTTTTTTTCTGCTGGAGCTCACAGAAATTGTTGTAATAACAGGCAATACAGTGACAAGAGAACCGTAGAATCAGAGAAGTCCGAACACATTCAGAACCTCTGTGGGAATTCCCATAATCTCAGAAAAATGTGCTATATTTGAGCGAGCAGCTTAGCTTTAATAATAAAAATGGAAGAGGGCCATAATCCTACAAAATCCCTTATTTAGGAAGTAACTCATGCAACATGCAAAAATATAGCTGTTTCCTAAATTGAGTCATATAATAATTTTTACTAATATAAAAGTACTGTTTCGGTACCATGAAAATTTCGGTATCCAAACTAAATACTAGTTTAGCTATTAAACATATGGCTTTCTTACTGCAGTTGTGCTTCCCTCCTCAACGAACACCAGCTGTGGCTTGGCATTGTTTATTTGTTTTGAGTTTCATTTTGCTGCACCCATAGTATTCTTAAACATGTATCATTTACACCACTCCCCCACCCCCTTTATTTCTGTCTTATGACAACTTAACCTCTCCTTACCAAGCTTATTTAAATATCTCACCTTCAGTTTTTTTACTTTGGCTGCAATGAGTGCATTTATAGGGATAACCAAAAGAAGCACTGCAACACCTGCTAGGACTGAGGGGCCAAGTTCTTTCCAGAGGCAGACGACAGCCATGATGATCTGAAGAGGTGCTGACCACAACAAGTTGATGTTTGAAGTTAGCTCCATGAGTTGCTGAGCATCTGCCGACATCAGGTTAACAATTTCCCCAGTTGTATAGTTTCGGCGTGAGGAATTTGACAAAGTTAAGGCCTGCGACCAAAAAAAAAAAATAAAAAATAGAGGTCAACAATTTTAATGGGTTTTGCTGCCCCAGGAGAAGCTCAAAGGACAATAATTAGGGCAAAGCTGAACTCAGTGAAACAGACTTGTGACTCTTTATAGTAAATTAACAGGACAACATGGCACAAAGAGGGCATAGGAAGCCTCAGCTTCAACTCCGTGTGTGTTGGTTCAGGAAATACCTGAGAAATCCCTGTCAAGAGATCAGTTTGACTCTCTTGAGAAAAGGGACTGTATTTTAAATTAGCAAAGACAATAATTTATTTCAGATTTGAATTATTTTCTGGCTTCCTTACTTAGTGCTTAATAGTTGAGTACCCTACTGAAAATACTAACTTGCCATGTTCGTAACAAAGTAAAGCCAAGGTGCAGCACTGAGAAACCAGCTCGATCTCATACGCTACACATTGACAGTAAACACTTACATTTTGCAGGTCAAACAGCTACTTTTACTTCTGTGCTATTAGCATCTGCATTTCCTGTAGCTAATAATGCCACCAGCTCAGCATATCCTATTAGAGATGGGATAATATAGGCAGATTTCCACAGCAGATAGCTATCTTTCAGACATTCGGAAAACAACAAACCTAATGAATATTCAACTCAACAGAAAATCAATTTCACTAAAATCAGGCGGGAAATTTCAACATCCAAAGGAGAGAATGTGGCAAACTTCAGCTTTTCATATTCGCTACTATTATAAAGTAAAAACAGCCATCACACATACTCTTACTTTTTCCCAGACATCCAACTTAAAAAGTTTTCCCAGTTCATACAGTAAATTTGTGAAGTTAGTATGAGGTCAAAATAGGAAGAGTTCAGTTTCTACATATATCTCCAATATAATGTCTGCACAGGGGGCTGCAAAAGCATGTAACTTCAGGATTATAGTCTTATTATAGATATGCTGCCAAAATTCCAAATTATTGTAAATAAATAATCATGAATTTATAAAGTCAGTTTGCTAGCCTGTCACCAGTATATAATATTCTGGCTTTTGATCATGCTGGTGAGAATACCGTCTGTTAACACTGTCTGTTTATTTTAGGGTCTGGGGGTGGGTTTTTTGAAAGAAAAGTAGAAGAATGGATGATTACCTTTTTGTATATCAGGCCAACAACTGCAGTCTTGATTTTGACAGCAGTAAGCATGTTGTTACGCTGGTATAACTGCTGGAGAAGAGTTTGTGAGAGAACTACAAAAAACAGGGCAATAGCATAGCCATATGCACTCCTGTATGAGTTAGGACGATTCTCACTGACTAGTATCATTGCTCTGAAAATGAGGAAAAACAGATTTTAAATTCTGTGAATGAAGTCAACCACTGACAATCAAAATTCAATAAACTGACATAATGGCAACTTGTTTTCTTAAGTCCATTTTGGATCCAGGTATGGGAAGGTCACGAAGAAATACAATATTTAAAAAAAAAAAGGCAGGTCTTCTCTGTGTTTTCCAATTTGTTAGCTTAGAAAAAATTCTCAAATACTATTTGAGACACGAATGTGCTATTGCTGACTTCACTGACAATGGAATACAAATAAAGAATTGCATAAAAGAAAAATAATTAGATATTGGTACTTAGAAAGGTGGCAACTATCAGCCATGAAAGTGAGAAAGAAAAAAAAAAAATCTAGTGGACAATTCTTATTTTTATGTTAGTAAATGGTTGTCTTAAATAACCAGCAAATGTGATGTCTTCAAACAGATTTTATGAGTAACAATTTTGTTCAGGATGACACAGATTTGGGGTATAGTTTGGAGGTTAATAGTAATTCTGTTCATTAACTCTTATTTATAAACACACAGGTATCTAATAAATTCTTAAGATCTTTATGGTCAGCAAAATGTCTAAAAAACACTTCCATTAACCTCATGGTACCAACAACATGATAACAAAGAAGTCATTGCAGTTTTCCATTAAATGCTGAAGCTGCCGTTACTATTGTATTTAAGTCAGTTTTTTTTTAAATAACGATGAAAAAATATTAACAAAAAAGCAGAGAATTTAAATATCTCAGTACTCCATTTTTCTTAATGTTTGATTTTGCATTTAAATATATTAAACACTTAAACATAATCTTGTGAAATTGAACTTCTACCGATTTTTGTCTCAGTCCTTTGGTTAAGAAATTCCTGATCTCTTTGAGCAAATAAAACATTTACACATCTAAACTCTTGTGTAGTTTGATTTTTATATTGGTAACCCTTTAGCTTTATTGTTACTGTTACACTCTGAGCATAAAGTGAAACACATTAGAAACTTACTTCATTATTAGTGGACTCATGAAAGCCAGAATGTCAGCTGTAACTTTCAGAAATGCAACTTTAATCAATAAAAATTTAAATGTTTGCCATAATGGCAAAATTAGAGATGGTTTATGGAAAGTTGTTTTCTTAAATAGCACTCTTTTGATGTAAGAAGCCTGTAAGATTACAAAAATATGTACAGAATTTAGAGAAAACAATATTTTTAAACTTCACCCATATTTACAAATACAAAATATGTAACATCTGAGTGTCCATCTAAAGTCATCACCGTACTTATGATCTGAAAAAGTGCATTTCCTATGGTTAGAAGAAAGTTTTGAGTTAGAAAGCTCAAAGCCTTTGAGCCTGGCTAGTAGTGTTTCAGGAAAAAATAAATATCATTTCTAGGGTTGCCCCAGTCATCCACAATTATAATTAGAAAATAAATTAATCCTCAAATGATTACCACAGGTCAAAAAAACTGTAAAAAAAACAGAGGTAAGCTTCAAATTAAATGCATTATCATTTATAGCAGGCTTACAGCAGCTTTATAGTTAAGGTTGAACTCTTCTATTCTTCCAAAATATTTTCAGTTGTCAAGTAACTATATTTTTTTCAGGTTGAATTTAACTGAAACAATTGCAAATATTCAGTTAATATTCAGTTAATATTCAGTCAAATATTCATTCTACTGGTAAGCAAGCTGATTTTCTACCTATCTGAAATACAGATGCAAAGGTAAGACACCAGAAAACAGACAAATTCAAAAAAAAAAATAGTAGGACAGCTTTGGCAAAATTGGTAATTAATCACTGAAGTAAAATTCATGGCAGATTCTTTATAATTTGAAGTGTTAAAATGTAACCGGCTATGCTTCTAAGAGGTAAGTCTGAAGTTAAATGAATTAGAAAAATTCTATAGCCACACTAGAGATCACTGATCGCAACTTTGCAATCTACAAAATGTAGGGTGTTCAATAAACAAGACCTTAGAAATCATCTCCAGCTTCTAACCCGTTAAATTTATAAAAAGATACTGTCTGCTGTCAGAATTATAACTACCGTCAAGGCTGTGGTAGAGTTCTGCATTTCTTTTTTCCATTGCTTTTCCAAGTTAGGACACACATTGTATGGTGAATCACTCTCATTCAGCTCAAACAGGTCATCCCTCTCCAGTGGCTTCTTATAGCCTGTAGATATTAGTCTGAAAGGAAGCAATGAATTTAGACAGCATGAAATATAGCAGACCAACTATATCATTTAGAGCATATAGATAAACTCGATAATCAAAATAATGTATGTAATCCTATAAAGACTACAGACTAAAGAGTGGAACATACTTAAGTCACACTAAAATTCACCTGAAGTTCGAGCTGCCCAGGCAGCCTGTCGCATCTGAACAGCAAATTCTGAGGAACCATTTTACCTCAGAATTTGTCTACATTTCTGATCCCGTATTTCTTGTTGGGAAAAGATACTGTTTCATAAAAAAATAAATAAATGTGTGTGTAGCATCATTACCCACTTATTCTTGTGATCTGGAATGAAATGCCCTTAATATGGCTGTATTATGTTGCAACTCATCTCTAACCAAGGTAACAACCTTAAACTACTGGGTTTCAGAACAAGTACAATAGAAGTTTCCTTACAATAGGTCTTCAGCTGTTTCAGATTTTGTTTTAACAAAGTGTTTTTTACCCACTTGAGTGTCAACAAAACCTAAAATTGGTCTCAAAACGGCAAAATAGGGTTGGTGAATACACTGAACCTACAGGAACTCTGAAAGAACAATGGAAAATTTGGAATTTTTGATGAGTGTGTCAGATTTATGACAATTTAAAGCAATCCGTGCCATACCATTTCTGAGGGGGAGAAATGCAAAGGGATTAATGTAGACAATGTTCTCCAACTTAAATGAAGTCAGCGCTGGGCTTGAGGCTCATGCATGTGACACAGCGTTTATCACAGGACAGAAAATGAGACTCAGAAGCACTTTTTTGAAGGTTGTAAAATACTGATGTGGGTGGACCCCACTATCCCCAAGGGCTACCCAAGCATTTAGTGAAGCTGTAACATTAATACAAAGTGAATTTGCCTTACACTTGATAAATTAAAGCAAAAAAAATAAGACAGCTTCTCACTGACGGCGCCAGCTTTTAAGACAGATGAGGAAAGCAGACCAATTGGTACTTGACTGGAAACTGTTGTTTAAGAATTCTGTATAACTTAGCTCAGTGCTAAAACTCACTGCTGCCAGAGGATAAATAGATTTACCAAATGTCTTTCACACTGTAATCTCCAGATTGCCTGAATTCTAAAGAAACATAATATAGCATTACGGGTTTATTATATAACAATTAATGCGAGACCTCCTCATTTAGATTGCAAGCACTTAAAGCGAGTATATATTAGCCATAATTTATTGTGTTTGCTTGTGACTGGAAAAAAGGGAATATATCTAATGTTCCAAATATTTAGTTTAACTGCATCCAGATAGTTTTTTCAAAGCTAAACAAGCTCTCACTGAGTAGAACTGAAATCCTTTTCTTCCCCTCTCTTCTTCTGTTAAACATCATGAATTGGTTAAAAAATACAAAGGACAGCCTAGCTTGAACATTTGGGTGAACATTGTGACATAATAAACAGATAAATGTTATATAGAAGTGCTGCATTCAATAAACTGCATAACTTCCTAGAAAAAAAGCCTGCAAATTTGTATTTATTGTGTAGAACATAAGGACTGGTAAAAACCACAGCTACACTGAACCTGAAAGTGAACTCCTGACTTCAACGGGGCCATAGTAAACTTGAATCAACCTGATTTTTTCCTTAAAATTAAGAATATTGAATAAAGCAAGAAACAGTTACAATACTCTTAAAATATTTTTCTCACTTTTAGATTTTTGAGGTGTGCATGTCCGACAAATTATTTTTAAAGAAGAAAAAAAAAATGTTAAAAATGAGTAATGGTCACATGAAATTATTTGAAATAACATCCAAAATATTAAGTGACAGGAAGCTGCATGACTTTATATAGTTGAGCTTTCAGTTCCTGTTCTTCAGTGTAAAATTTCCCAGCAAGCTGGTGTTTATTAGCAGGTGATCTACAGTAATAACACACAGCATGCCATAAAAGAGGGAGGAAAATGAACATGAAATTGGCTACTTGGAAAATACCTTAAATGTACTATTGAATATTTGTTCCTGGAGAAATAGCAAATTGTTGTTTTACTACATGAAATATAAAGGAAACCTTATTTTACTTTTTGTCTATTGACAAACTTTACATAAAAATAATAAATAAAAAAGATAGCCTTATTTGGTCTATTGTATAAACATACTGTCTATTGTGACAAGAACATTGTGCTTAGTTACCAAAAATATTTTAAATAATGCCATTAGATAATGCATAAAATGACCGTTACTATATATAAACAAAATATTTTAATATGATCTCTAAGACTTGTAGACTTTGATTTTTGTACAAACAGCTAATGGTAATCTCAAGGCTCAAGCTCTGGGTCAAGCAAGAATGATGACATGGAATGTGTGTTCTCAGTAATTCTGTGAGCATCAATGAACATCAACAAGCAGTTTATTAAGTTGTCACCTGCTAAACCAGGAATACGTTACTTTACTGAAGATAGAAACGTTCTCTTCAGGGCTGCATTTCTGTTTAAGAAAGAAAAAAGGAAAATGTATCAATGTTACTTGAAAGACTGAAGAAAAATTTGGGCTTGTGTTTGTTTTTTTTTTCATTTACTAAAATGACATTATTAGGAGCTATTTAATTCTGAGCTATGTCTATACTTACACTTTGTCTGTGACCTTCTCCCACCAACAGACTCTAACACTAGTTATGAAGAATGAAAAAGATGTACAGTCTCTTGATTTACCAGAACAACTTAACTTGCTGTAAGAGGATATTAATGACCACCTTAGCTTGATTTTACAATGTTTGCACATACCCTAGAGTGTGATCAACCATGGGAGTTGGACTCGATGATCCTTCTGTATCCCTTCCAATTTGAGGTATTCTATGATTCTACGTCCAATTCAAGAAAACCTTCTTTAAATCTTTGACAGTTAAAATCCTGTGGTTTTGGTGGGGGTTTTTTGCCCTCCCCCCACTTGAAAACCTAGCTATTGGAAGCTGTCATCAACTGCTATTACCTAAAGAACAGCAAACTCCTTTCAGACTGTAAGGGATGAGGTGTTACTAGCCTGCACAGTGTACATCAATGAGGAGAAGCATATGAAGCTTGTGCACTCCTGCCAATTTCATACGTCACTGAAGAGAAGACAAATAAATATGAACTTTCCCACACTCCTTTAGGAATGTTTCTCCACACCAACTCTCCCACACTCCTTAAGGAATGTTTATCCACACCCAAGGATGACTTCAGGTGACTTTAGCACACCTAGGCAGTAAATTCTGCCCCTCGGTAATTACCGCCTTAAGAAAGTTTCTAAGCAAAGCTGTAGTTACTGGTTTTTTCGGTAGGTGGTGTAAAAACCCCACCTATCAAAAAATGTATGTTTGCGGGTGCTCTGAGACCCTGCACATTCTCCGCAGTTCTTTTCAGGGAAAGCTCCAAGGTTTACAGGGTAATCCAAGAAACAAATAACTCGATAAATTATGTAGGTAACAAACTTCCGCGGCGAGCGCATCTGCTCGTCCGTCTCTTCACCCCTCACCACCGGGTGCAAATGCAAACGTTCGCCGCGTCCATTCCGATGCCTGAAATTTTACATCCAAAGAGGATGGTTTGTCTGAACGACCTGATGAAGAGCGGGGTAGAAGTCTTGGGCGGGAAGGCTCCCTGCTCAAATCCACGGCACAGCCCCGCTTCCCTTCAGATTGAGGGGGAACATCGAACGCCCCCCCCCCGCGGGAAGGTCCCTGCCGGCCCAGGACCGCCACGGGTACACCCCGCCACGGGTACACCCCGCCACGGGTACACCCCGCCACGGGTACACCCCGCCGCGCATCAGCGTTTCTTGTCGAGGCAGAACCCAGCACAAATCCTACAGGAAGCCCCACCAGGTTTGAAGCAGCCTTCAAACGGGGAGGGAGCCGGTGGCTGCCAGGATCACCGCTCGCAGGGCACCCCCGGTAGCTACCGGCCGCCTCCCGGGGAAGCGGGCAAGCCCCGGCGGGGAGTCCCCCTGCCCTCAGCCCCGTCCATAACGCCTCCTCCTCCCGCCGGCCGTCTCACCTTCTTGCCGGTGGGACTCGGGCGCTGGTAGAAGCTGCTCTCCTTTCCTCCTGAGGCGGCCATGGCTCCCCAGGGCCTCCCCGGGCAGGCGGCGGCGGCGGGGGGAGGCCGCCCGGAGGTGCGGGAAGGGCGGCCCCGCCTCACCCTCAGCCTCGCCCGGAGGCGGCGAGGCCGGTCTGGTGGCCCAGCAGCGCGGGGAAACGGGACTTTGTGCCCCAAAAAGCCGCTGAGGGTGCAGTCAGCCCATCCTTCGGGTCTCCTCGGTGTCGTGCAATGGCGGGACCGAGGTGCCTTCTACCAGCGGGCAGGAGAGGGAACCCTCTGGAAAAGGGTTCTTCACCCGCTGCCAGCACACCGCACACCACGCACCCGGGGGTTGGGGTGAGAAGATACAGCTGGTCGGTGAGCTGTACCGTTCCTTTACCCTCCCTCATCACACATAAGCATTCAATGTTTTAAACATTTTGGGGGATCCCTCTAATTAGCGTGCTCGTTATTTACAAGAGGGCGTGCGGTTTACTATTTTACAGTCTCCTAAAGCTCCTCGCGGGCACACTCTTATCTAGACTGCATTCCAAAGGCTGGATGCCTTGTCATCCTATACTGAAATCAGAGAGGGGGAGTGTGGTCCCTCCATGGGCCTTGCTCATCTTCAGTAAGGTATGGTAATCCTTCAACAATCCAATTTCTTCAATTTAAGTTTTGGTTAATTGTTTCTACCTCTTATTCCTGGTGGATGTGCAAGGACACAATTAGGTTTAATTGTTTCTATACCTAGTCCAGGTGCAAAAGACCCAATTAAGTTTAATTTAGGGGTTCAGCTGAAGTATTTCAGCTGAAGTATTTCAGCTGAAGATTTAATTTCAGAAGTTCAGCCAAAGTCCTATCACAATTTTATAGAAGCACATAAGTTTTTAAACCATATTCTTTTGACATCGATGGGGTGTGTGCATTATATCTTGTGACTAAACATATAAAAAGACATTTTCTTTTTTTTTACAAGCTCTTAGCTGCATGTGTGCTGCCAGAAGTTTAGTGCATCAGAAAATGACAAAGAGAGTTGCTTCGAGACGCTCGCTGGGCCTCCCACCTACAGCAGGGCACTGCAGTGCCATTTGCTGGTGAACAAATCCAATTTAAACCACTTTCAGATAAAACATAGAAAGCACGTGCTCACTGTTGACTGAACTTCTTGCTCCACCTGGGACGGTGGAAGTACCGGCTTATCTCTGGCACTGGGCTGCTGCAGCACTGGAAACTCTGGCAATCGCATGCCAAATAAGTTAGATTTGACCTTTCTTATTTCTCAATACTTCCTAGTTTCGCTTTTGGGAGGCTTCGTACAGCTTCCTCACTCGTATTTAAATGTAAAGGAAGGTAGGAAGAAAGCTATGATAGTAATTTCCATTGCTATGTTCTTTTCCTGAACGTAAAGTTTTTCCAAAAGGTAATAAAAATCTGTATTTTGATCTTACTCTATAATTAATACGGCACCTCCCCTTTGATTCTTGTTGACCTGGCATATTGCCAACCTAAATGAGAACAGATCGCTGGCTGCAGTGATCCTGATTTGTCCAAAGTTTGAGAAATGATTGGAACAGAAATATTTATGCACTGCATTCCATATAATAAAATACAGAAAAAGAAGGCTAAATACAAGACTTATGTCACAGCGGGGAAAGCAAAATCTTGTGGCCAGCTAGTAGCATGGAAAGTGAAAGTCCAGGACTAAATAACAATAATTTAGAATGAGAACTAACATAGAAAACATTAATTTCATATTCATAAAGAATTTTAAAAAGTGACTAGAACAGATAGGGGCTTGAAGAAATATTTGGTCAAGGCCAAACTCAAGCAGGTTTATTTTTGTTTCCAGTATTTTATTAGCTATACATGGAGACAATGTAATTAAAATATCAACAGGGCTCTTAAGTGATAACTTCAGTTAACAAGAAATTTAGTTATGGCTACCGTAACTTTATCACATTCTTACATGCCCAGCTTTTCTTCTTTTAACACACTGATAAGTTTTAGGTAAGCAGATATTGAGAGGTGTTGAAATCTGTACCCCCTTCAGGGAAAAAAAAAGACTGGGAAGACAGAGGGTAAGAAAAAATATTTCTGTAGAAGAACTGTACTGGTATTTTACCAGCCATATGCAATATGATCCTCCTTGACATTCCTTTTGTAAAGGATAATTTACAGGACAGATTATGTTATCTATCCCTTGGGGAATTTGGGTAGGGACACATTAGTACACACCTGACTAAGCTTCTCTTTCTCTAGGCTAACTCTGGTTTGGGCATCCATCTGTTTTCTCTTTTGTCTGATGAACTTCACTTCTAACTTAAGCTGATGTCAACATATTCTTCCACTACTCAATTATATTTAAAGTTCTTTAACATAAGGAACAGATGATTGAAAGAAATCCAGTGTATTTTACTTGTTAACTTTCTCCATTATTACGACAACTTTTGTGGTCAGTGACTTACTGGTATAATCTTCAAACAGTAGATTACATTTACATAGCTTAGTCCTAAAGTTACTGGTTGGGGAAAGAAAACCCAAAAAGACAAAGAGGTAAGTGTTTGTTTGAAAGGGTAGAGGGGAGAAGGGATTGGGTAGACTTAGCAAGTTACTTAAAACATAAGGCATAAATCTTCTTTAAGGCACAAACTGTTGTCATGTGAATTCTTTCTAGAGAAGGTTGAATTCAGTTGCTAATGACGTTTCAAGGGTGCCATAATGTGGCTCTTAGGCTCAAAAAGAAAGCCCTTTGGGAAGTTAAAAGCAATATCGACAAAGTGATTTTATTATCTGTGATTTATCTTATCAGACAAAAGAGAAATTGTTCCAAGTTAAACATTCTTCCATTTCTGAACCTTATTTGGGCTTGTAAAACACACCACCTTTAAACCAGTAAACCTGGATAGTCTTTCACAATACCAGTGTAAGGATGAAAGCTCTTCCTCTCAAGCAATCGAATGTTATAACCAAGAAAACAGTTTAATAAAACCAAATTTCTTGTTTTATTGTCAGGTTCGAATTGAAGCCTACACCTAGTCTGAACCGAATACTTAACTTTAAGCAATATTAAATAGATGAAAATTAAGTTTTGCTTTCTCGTGTAATAGGATCTCAGAAGTGTTTCACCTGTGTTCCATAAGACCATACCCTGGCATCTGTCTATCGGTTGTTGGCAGCAGTTGTGAAAGACAATAAACAGGTCGTTTGACTACTTTCATCACAACATGAGATAGCTTATTCTTCCTCTGCTAAACAAGTGAAAAACTCTTCCTTCTTAAGAGGTAGTACTAACTCCACTGACTCATGCTTTTGTGTTATCAATTAGATGAGAAACTCATTAAATTTTTCATCCAGTTGTTACAATGAACATTGAGATTCTCAAATAAGCAAATTAAACACCAGACAGTAACTTTATATAAAGATGCATATATCTGCATGTAGTTCTAGTCAATACATACAGCCATAAAGTACATACATTTGAGTACTGATACATATGTAAGTCTTGGAGTTAGTGCAAAAGCCCATAGTCTACCTCAAACTTCCTACTGGAAAATAACAGTTCCGTACAAGGAATCACCATACAAGGTGATGGTAACCAAAAGCAACAAGAACCAAGTCAGAAAAAAAGTTACAGGAGTTGATACTTCAGTGACAAGCACATCTCAGATGTGGCACTAAGAATTTCCAGCCTGCTCCAGAAAATTCTTACACCAAAATACATTCCATAAGTGATGGAAGTGATACGTAAGCTTCATGAGTAGCTGAAATTATGCATTTTCATAAAGGTACCGTATTAGTGAAATAATAGCCTTCTGTGATTCCTAGGAGGGGGGAGCAAACAACTAAATTTTTTTCCTTTATTAACAAATTTTTATCTTCTTAAATGTTCCCTACACCTTAAACAGTACTGTCCTCTTTAAATAGGTTGACACTAAATATACTATCAGTATACATTATGCATAACATTTCAAAAATAATATGAATCTTTAACGTTCCTTTTTTAGTAAAGTGCAAAGATGAAAGAATGAATTTCTCTCAAATAAAAATAGCAAATATAATTTAAAAAAAATATTAATCCAATTACACAGTATCAATGGGTCTTTTTCTTGGCTTTGCACTTCTTGTATTTTTGGTGACGTTCTCTTTGCCTCATTTTGTCATCCTCAATACTAGTGTCACTGTCACAACTTTGCTGTTCCCTCTTTCTTTTAGAGGTCCTTTCATCCACCTGGTGCTCTTCACAGTCACTTGAATGTGGGAGGGCCATTCCAAAAGAACTCTGTGCAGACTTAAAATTTGAAGGCAGTGTTGGAGTCATCTGGTAGTAAGGAAACTGTTGACTCATTGGACTCTGTATTGTGTACGGCTGTGCTAAAAAATGGTTCATCTAGAGAAACAGAAACGAGTTGTTAACACTGTAAAGAGGAAGTTCTGAAGAGTTTAGTTTTGCATGAATTACAGCTTTACAATGAAAATACTAATAAATTATGAAATAACAGAACATTTGAGAATAAAGCTTATATATTTTATTATATTAACCAGTATTGCTGGAAAAAATAGACAATCTTCATGACAAAGTCAGAACAAAGACGTGATTTAACATTAAACTGCCAGTTAGTCTTTGGGTAAGGTAATCAAACATTGCATTCCTTTAACTTCTTCTATGTATTTCATAAACATTTGTAACTGTAATAACGCCTATTGTTAATATAAAGACTTCTGCATTTTTTTTAACCTCCTTTAGTTGATTTTAAGTTAATGTGGAACACGGCAAGGCAGAGTGAATCCATAGATCAAAGCACTTGGAACAATGCAATAAGTGCCCAGTTTATTTCTGCAGTCACTGAAGTGCCCCAAGAGCCCCTCATACAAAACACACAGCCCAAGGACAGAAATAGAATTACAAAGGTCAGAAAAGAGCGTCTTTTTACTGACTGGCAATAAGCAGAAAAATGACAGGGAGCATGTCTGAGGACGTTATGTGTGCAGACAGACTCCAAGATAACCTGTCTGGCTCACCAAATGATGGCGATGCAGATGTGTGAAGGTGTACATGTGACTAGATCGCTTCCAAAGCTGCAACAAATTGTCATTGGAGACATACTGCAGTGATCCCCTCCAGCAAGCAGAAAATGGGATGAAGTTGGTCATGTGTGCTGGTCTGCTGAGTTTTGTCTCTTGGTGTTTACCTACTGCATTGTGACAGAGGAGTGGGTTCATGGGTGAGCACAGC
>BJBW01023580.1:0-10923 GCA_004320125.1 Scolopax mira
TCCTTTCAGGGAGTTGGAGAGAGCCAGAAGGTCTCCCCTCAGCCTCCTTTTCTCCAGGCTGAACACCCCCAGCTCCCTCAGCCTCTCCTCATAGGACTTATTCTCCAGGTTTGTTCTCCATTCACCAGCTCCATTGCCCTTCTCTGGAAAGGCAAAGCCTGGCGGGGGTGCAAGGATGAGCAGGATGGAAGGAAAGAGAGGGTGCTACAGATATGGCTCCTTAGAGAAAAATTCTCCAGTAATGTCTCCAACACTGTAAACAATGCCCATGTAAAATTTACTTGCTGTAAAAGGATGCCTGTGATCGCATTTTGTTTCCGTGTGACTAATTAAGTCACACATGAGGCTTGTCATACTACTGCTTCAGTCTCGGCCACTAAGAGTGTGCACTAACCCTGAAAGTTGCAATGTTTAATAATTGAGAGGAAGGAGAGGAGCTGAAGATGGCATACTTCTGGAGGACTCAGATTGCACCCTGGAGCTGGCTGCTGATGCACACTGCTAACCCCTGTCAGGTCCATACTTGGCTGCTCTCAGTTAAAGTCCAGGGACATTCTACTCCCTCAAGTATTTTAAGAACTTAGACGTGAATTAAATGTTTTAGGCTCCAATTAAGATGATTTTTTTTCCCTACAGCCTGTTTTGCACACCCTCAGCAGGAATTGCTAGGGCTTAAGGAAGAATCAGACATTTTTAATGCTGGTTTTTCCCTTCCCTTTTGAGATGATGTCTTGTTCTGTATCGGGACCAATATATCAAAACAACTCCCAGGTACACAACTCGTGTGCAACTTTAGTAGTGTGAAGCATGTTGGTCGTGTTTTGGGCAGTTTTCAGGGTTGATTTTGTAAGTGGAGGCTTTCATGTTGAGCCAAGTCCCCCTAAAGAAACTGCAGGACTTAAATAACACCATCTTATTCACAGAAAGTAACGCCATAACTAGATCCCATTTCAGTCTCGCCTTCTGTTTTAAATCGTGTTGTAATTCTCCTTGTAAAAATTTAATTCCACTGCAACCTGTGACTTGATAGCAGAATTAGCTGCTGGGTAAACCATTCTGTTAATTACTGAAACTGTGATCTCAAGCAGGACAGCCAAGACGGAATGCAAGATGAGTGGAAATATTTTAATTGATGAACAAAAACTTAGAGACTGATCAAGGGAAGGGACGAGTTTTGAAGGACAAATGGGAGCAATACATTTTTAATTGCAAGAATGGGTGACCTCTGGCAAACCCTGTTACTCTGCTGTTGTAGGGAGTGCGGTCAGGCGATTCCTTAAGCTACAGGTTGGTTGAAGCTGTGTATGCACGCCGTAGTCAGAGCTTAAGTCTTCTGGGTTCACTCTATTTTACTCAGTGTCCAGAGTACAAGTAAAAACCCTACAAGGAAAGGTCTTTTAGAGGAGTTGTTGTGTTTTCCCCCCTATGACTTTCCTTGGTGGAATTAACCATGGCTATCATAGAATTATCCAGGTTGGAAGTGACCTTTAAGGTCATCTAGTCCAACCATTAACTTTACCCTGATGAAAGCTATCACTAAACCATGTCCCTCAGCACCAGGTCTAACATCTTTTAAATCCCTCCAGGGATGGGGCCTCAACCCCTGCCCTGGGCAGCCCAGTCCAATGGGCAAGAATCCTTTCCATGGAAACACTTCCTCTAATCTCCAATCTGGATCTCCCCTGGTGCAACTTGAGGCCATTTCCTCTTGTCCCATCACCTGGGACTTGGGAGAAGAGACCGACCCCCCCTGGCTACCCCCTCCTTTCAGGGAGTTGGAGAGAGCCAGAAGGTCTCCCCTCAGCCTCCTTTTCTCCAGGCTGAACACCCCCAGCTCCCTCAGCCTCTCCTCATGAGACTTGTGCTCTAGACTCCTCACCAGCTTCATTGCCCTAGGAAACCATCACAATTTGTTTGTGAATTGGCTTTTAAAAAACAAACCATCAGAGGCTGTACTCCCTGTAGCAACCATACTCTCTCTAGGGAGCACTCAGTTCAGTAGGTGCTAAACCACTTCCTCCGGCTACTCATTTACACCCCAAACCCCATGCATCTCATCCTCCCTGCTTCTCTGGGCACTCCGTGCGTTCATTTACCCTACAAGACCATCACATCATCATCTGGAGCTCCGTATCGCTCTTGCAAGTCCCAGTTTTATTTACTCTCTGCCCATGGGCACAGCTTAAGTGGCACACGTGGTGCCCTTGGCCAACCATGCTGCCTCCCCCTGTCCTTCCACCCCAACAGTCCTCAGTAGCCTCCTCGGCCATGCTGCTCCCCTACAGTTTTCTGCCTTCTTCATCCTTTGCATCATCCCATATATTGATACTTGGTGATATACAGGCGTATATGGATAGATGTATATACGGCTGAAAATAGACAGATACATGCATCCATCCATATTAACATTTATAAGAAAGATGTGTATTTGGTAACCATTAGCTCAGTCAGACAGTAAAAGAAAAAACACATTTTATTCTCTGATGTCTGATTTGACAGTGCTCAGACTCATTGATTTGTGCTTCTGATCCCACCTCCCTCTTCCTCCATCTCCCACTTGTATATAAATATGGAAACGAGATTTTAAAGCAATGTGAGCTGTAGCTATAGGATTTGTGTATGTGTGTGACCTTTGAAGTCTTCCTAGAAATGCTTTTACTGCTCTAAGTCTCTGCACTTTCCTGACAGACTGACGCTTGCTTCATGTATATCACTTAAAATAAATATAGCATGACTGGAAAATAACTGAAATTCTGGCTTAAATAGTTGTAACAGGCAATTGAAATTAATTTTTTTTTTAATGTAACATATAGCTATTGTGACCACCACTTGGACAAAATTTGACACTTCATATTCTCAGAAAGCATTAGAAGATTATTGTAGGCATTGATTTAAGCATTCATGTAATTTCCTTTATCTTAGAGAAATAGTCAATATCGTTCTTATTCCTAAAATGATTATATATAAACACGTGGCCTGTGTCAAACTGGTTTTGGCTAGAAATTAAGCCGGTTTTAAAAGCACAAAAACACATTCCTGGTTTGTTCTCTATAATTACATAAAACTGCTCTTATTCCATTAGTGATAGAATTAAAAAATACACTTAGTTTCTGTTTAAAGCTTAGCCTACTTAGTGAAGAAAGAACGCATTATTGATGTTTGGGTAATTGAAACAATCAACGGTGCAGTCAGGCACTTAAAATGAATGGTTTGGAGAAAGGTGGGATAATAGCAGCCTACCTGGGAGAAACATAATCTGTGGGGAAAGTCATTATTAATGCAACATTATTTTTATGTTGTACCAGGATTACAAGCAGTAAAAATGCCACGTGCTGTTTCCATTAGCAAGGTAATGCTTTAATGACAGTGGGTACGCAAGAATCTGGAAATGTTGATGAAATTCAGAGCTTTGACAGTTCCCGGTAACCAACATGTTCTGGAGTTGCTTCAGAATTTCCGAGAACTATTATTACATCTGAATTTATTTATTCATTTTTTTTCCCCCCATTGACAGTAGGTTTTATTCTGGGTAGAATGTAAATATCATATTGCTGAAAAAAATACTAACACATATGTAGTCATCTTTTGATAACGAAATCATCCTTATAAAAAGCAGAATGAAGACAGAAATAACTTGTACAACCACCGGGCATTAGTCACATGTATCTTTTATATTTTATATTTTATATAATGCTTACGTCTTCAGTCAGCGCGGTGGCAGCTTTGTGATATTTATTTGGAGGAGTAGTAGAATATATTTCATTTGGTAGAGGAAGACAATGAAGCCAAGAGTCAAGAGACGTGGTGGGGGGCACACAGGGCTCTAGCTGGTGACAGTAATGCAAATAAGAAGTGTCACAGAATGCTTCAGGGCTGGCAGGGACCTCTAGAGATCATCTAGTCCAATGCCCTGCCAAAGCAGGTCCACCCAGAGCAGGTCCCACAGGAACATGTCCAGGTGGGTTTGGAATGTCGCCAGAGATGGAGACTCCATCACCTCTCTGGGCAGCCTCTGCCAGGGCTCTGCCACCCTCAAAAGTGAAGAAGTTCCTCCTCATGTTTAGACGGAACTTCTTATATGCAGATTTATGCTCATTTCCTCTTGTCCTGTCCCTGGGCACCACTGAAAAAAGACCAGCCCCATCCTCCTGACACCCACCCTTTAAGTATTTATAGGTGTTGATCAGATCCTCTCTCAGCCTTCTCTTCTCCAAACTAAAAGGCCCCAAGTCCCTCAGCCTCTCCTCATCAGGAAGATGGTCTGAGTCCCCTCATTATCTTTGTATGCATTTGCTGTACCTTCTTCAGCAGTTACGTTCTGGAACTGGGAAGCCCAGAACTGGACCCAGTGCTCCAGATTGGGCCTCCCCGGGGCAGAGCAGAGGGGGAGGATGACCTCCCTCCACCTGGTGGCCACACTCCTCATGATGAATCCCAGGATGCCGTTGGTCTTCTTGGCCATAAGGGCCCATTGCTGGCTCCTGGGCATCCTGTTGTCCACCAGGACTCCCAGGTCTTTTTCCTCAGAGCTGCTTTAAGTGTCCATCATCCTACATGATGGGCACGTAGGAGGGCAGGGTGGAGGCCTGTAGCAGTGTCTCCTCTGTGCTTTCTCCACTCAACCCCTGGCATTTTGGATACGCTATTTTTGAGGCAGAGCGAGTGAATGTTGCAGCATTTGTTGTAGTTTTCCCTTTTGTTTGTTGAGGCCGTGAATCCTCTTCATTCTGTTATGCCTTAATTAAAAGGAGAAATAAAAATACATCATTTGAAATACTGAAAATGGCTTTTCAGCAGTTGACAACCAAAATGTAGGAGGCTTAAGTTTGCCAGAACTCTTGAACACGTGCGTGTTATGCCTAGCACCAAGAGGAACACTCGTGCAGATTTTCCTTTGTGTATTTCTCCAACGCCCTGTGACTATGTAATCACAGTAATGTAGGAAAATAGGTGGGATTCTCTGGTGGATAAGCCATTTGTGTAAGGGAATTTCTTCCTAGTGGTTTGGTAATCATTCTGGCTGCTTTCTGTTGGTTTGGTCCTGTTAGTTCGTACATAACGAATGTTTTTTCGCAGCAGAACTGACCTATCAAATGGAGTTGCCTGCACTCCGCGATCTCATTTTGCATATTTATTTCTTGAAGCTGAAATGAACTGCATTGCAATGAAAATTTAATCACAACAAGCACAAGAAATTATAGTACTTGAAGGGGACATTTTTATTCTTGCCTTATTGTGTTTACAGGCAGAAAATTATGTTGCAGGCTTGGTTTGTCCATAACCATGTGTTATTGTTTTCAGTTCTTCCTTTTCAAAATCACACATAAAGAATGGTGCTGTTCTCTTTGGTTGGTGTTCTCAGGTGAAATATTGGAGGGAAAATTGTTAATGCCCCGAGAAGATATTCCGGACTTTGTGTGATTTTACATAATTTTTTGAATAAAAAAAGTCAAGCTAAACTATTGGAAAACCAGGACTCCAATTATCAAACAAAATTAACATAGCCTTTCTTTAAGGGAAAAAATTAGATTATATTGCTATTAAATGTATATAACGTTGCTGTAAAATCACAGCAAAATTAATGCCTTTTAAAAAGGATCTCATTTACTTAATTTTTTAGAGAAGTACATAAACTAAATGAATGGCCCAGGGAAAAGGAAGAGGAGATAATTATTTGTAAGAATAGTAGGCTGTACACACATAGTCATCTGGAAGCAATTTTAAACCAGAAATAATTAGTTTCTTTTACTTCATGCGATGTAATTGTGGAACTTGTTGCTACAGAGTTTACAGAGGCCAAAATTGTAATTGGGTTCAGAAAGGAATTGAGTGTGTTTATGGTAGGTAGACTCTTAAGGCAGTGCCAAACAATCTGGATGCAATCCTGGCACAAGTAATCTCGTTTTTTTGAGGTTTTCTGGAAGATGGGAGGATTTAGGAGAAGGATCTATTTGTTTTCAATCTTGTTATATTTTTTAATAGCCTTTCTCTGTCACAAAACACATTCACATTTTCTCACAACCTTGAAACTGTTTGGAGATGTGTGCTTGTGGAGTTACTCCTTAGTGGCACTTAAAGCTCTTGTGCCTTGAATACACTTACCCTTACTCTCTGAGGTCACATACACTGATAGGTAGAAAACTGTTACTCAGAACGATCTGATGAAGCAAAATGAATAATATGCCTGTTCTTTCTTTGCTTTAGGACGCCGAGGCTTGTTTGACCATTCGTCACACAGTGCAAGCTCAAAAGTAAAAGAGAGGAAGCTACATGGGACTTGTCCTCCTATTGGTCGTGGGAACTATGGAAAACCATGTTTGAGTGAAAGCAGTCATAGGTCCCCATTTTTTAATCCCCGGAATGGTTTTCACACGATACATTCAGAGCACAGTCCCGTGAAGCCAAGGATTATTACAGTGGTGAAACCCGGTGGACGCACGCTCAGAAGGATAACCTTGCTTCTCAACAGGAGATCGGTCCAGACCTTTGAACAGCTGATGGCTGACATTTCAGAAGCTCTGGGATTTCCACGCTGGAAAAATGACCGTGTGAGAAAACTTTACAATCTGAGAGGCAAAGAAATCCAAAGCGTTTCTGACTTCTTCAGGGAAGGTGATGCATTCATAGCTATGGGGAAGGAACCCCTCACTTTGAAGAACCTGGAAGTGGTATTACAAGAGCTTTATCCTGAAAATCCTTATGCTGCCAGTGCTGTCATTCAGCAGAATGAGGAACAGTCCCAAAAACTGAAGAGCAGACTGTATGACAAGGCTTCAAAAGTCGACAGTGGCTTTGATGAGACAGAAATTACCAAGAACTGCTGTGATGGAGTGTCTCCCCAAATGGTAGCTGGACACGAAGGAAAAAGTCAAGCCAAGATGAAGCAAGAAGAAAAAATTAAAACCAAGAAAAAGTGGACTAGAGAGAGCTGGGGTGGTGAGCAAGGAGTGAAACCTTCCAGAAAAACCCGAGAAAGCGAGAGGTATCTTAACCACGAGAGGAGTCCTGAGGAGGGACTAGAAGAGAGTTCGGAGGAGGTGGTGAGATGTGAGAAGTGTGAACAGGAAAGGCAGGCCAGACAAAAGTTGCAAAGGGAAAGGCAGGCTGAGGCCTCGTTTGAGAAGAACAGAGACCTGAACACTGGCGCATGTCAGAGGTACCACGTAGAAAGAAATGTGAAAATCAGGAATTGCCGAAAATCCTCAGAAATTTGTCTGGAAGGTGAGGAAGTTGGTTGGAAAGATAATGGCTGTAGGAGGACATGGAAGTCCCTGCATAAGAATGTTAATGAAGTGCTGGAGAAGCAAAAAAGGAGCATGGAGAAGGAAAGGGATGCGGAGAAACATGAAAACCATGGGAAGGAAGTAGTGAAAATCAAGAAGAATGCTGTGGAAGGGCTGCAGCTAACTCACGAAGGAAGGGAAGAGAATGGAAGTAGCTGCATAGTGAACCAAAGCGGTTGGCTGAAGAAAGAAGCTCTGAGGGATGGTGAGAAACCCTCTAAAACACACAGGGAGGGCAGAGAGGGCCAAAGGGCTAAAGAGGAAGGTGCCAGGAGAGAGGGGAATATCATGTGTAGAGAGAGTGATATGACACGACGAGAGAAAACAGGGGAGCGAAGAGTGAATAAAGAAGAAAACAAGGCTCAGGGACTGGAAAACACAAGCCGGAGGCACGCCATTAAAAGCAGAACTGATGTGGAAAAACACTATGAAATTGGCAGAACTATTGGAGACGGGAACTTTGCGGTGGTGAAGGAATGTCGCCACTGTGAGTCCAATCAGATCTATGCCATGAAAATTGTCGATAAATCCAAGCTGAAGGGGAAAGAGGACATGATGGAAAGTGAAATTCTCATCATTAGGAGTCTCTCTCATCCCAATATAGTAAGCTTAATTGAAGTGTATGAGACAGAAGCTGAGATCTACCTAATCCTAGAGTATGTCCCAGGAGGGGACTTATTTGATGCAATCATAGAAAGCGTGAAGTTCACGGAGCACGATGCTGCTGTCATGATCACTGACCTGTGTGAAGCTCTGGTTTATATTCATGGCAAGAACATTGTCCACAGGGACCTCAAACCAGAGAATCTTTTAGTAAGTATTGAAAAACACCTCACATGTGTGCAGGAGCTGAATTTATTTTCCTTTTAGTTGTGGGTCTTTGAATATTTTTAAGCAAATACTGGGGTTGAGATAATGTGCTGTGGCAGGACTGTTGGGAAAATGAAATTACTATTACAGTTTACTTTGTGTAGATCTGCTGTGCGTTGCAAAAAGCAGTGCTTGCAGATGGAAATTCAAATGAAAATGACCTCTCCTTCGGGGTAGTGAGCATTTGTATTTTTCTGAAAATCAGGCCTGTTACTTAGCATCTGACTTTTGGGTACACAAGGATGAATTTTTTTTTTTTTTGCATGACACGTGCGCTGAATCATACGGCATCTTCCTTGCAGACCAAAATTTATTAAAATTGCTAATTTAGCTTGTTTATTTGGCGGACTTTTTGTCCACTGTAGTCACGCACACCACACACTGCTGTGCTAGTCCTCTACTGTAGTGATTTCTATCTTGTGACAATTTGTCTTCTAAGGAGCAGAAGTATGATGCAGTTGATTGAAATAACCTGACAGTAAAATGTGAGTATTTTGATGAAATACAGCAGTAAAGTCAGTTCAAATACTAACTTCATGCCAAAGAGAAAAGTTTGGGTTTTTTTTTTTTCCCCATCACATTTCTGAGGCTACATTCTTTGCATCTGGCACTGAAGTCAATAGAGTTACTCACATGTGTGAATATGCAGAGAAATGTTTGCAGTAGTGACTCTTGACAAGACACCCATTGTAGAACAGGAACAGTAAGCAACTCTCCCTTCTTAATTATGTGTTAGACTCTTGTACTAGGGTTCCAAATTTCCTAGTAGATAAATACCAAATATTTGCCAGTCTCTAGCAAATCAGATTTAATCTGCTAGCTGAAGATCATAGTTAGCCAGAAGAAAAATAATAGATTATTTAATCTTATGTGCCATTCAGTTCTTTAAGGGAATTAATTTTGGGAAGAAATCAGAGTGGCTTTCTGAAGAAAAGCAGTAGTGTAACCTGGAGGACATGCAGAGATTGAACAAGATTTGACCTGAACAGTTTGTTCCCAAACCTTTTGACTAAGCAATAGCATCTATACTAGGTCTTGCTATGCATCCTCTTTAGTCTTATGAAAATCCTTAGCGTGTGGTCTGTGTGTAAATAAAAGATGGTGAGTCAAGTGGCTGGTTTGCAGGAAGAAGTACCTGATTTTACCTGGAAAACAAAAGTTTGCTTAGAATCACAGGGCTTTTTCCAGAAGCTGTTTTTCCATTATGAACCAGGCTCTGCTGCTTTTTATTTGCTGAAAACAAGCTAGTGCGTGTGAAACACCTGAGACCAGATGCCTCATTTTCCTCTATAATATATAATCATCGTGGTGATGCAGGTAAGTGAAGAGAGGTTAGATATGGGTCCATTCTGGTTGTTTTCACATTTAATTTGCAGCACTACAAAACAGAGATTGCTGGGCAGCAGCGAGGTTGTGTGGCACTGAAATAATCATGTTGTCCATTCGGTCAGAAAGTATTTTTCAAGGATGTACTGGCCCCCACCTGTAGGTATTTTGTTATACAAAAACAGTGTTACCCAAACACTATGGGAGAGGAAATTGTGCCTATTTCAGTTTCACCTTGGTGCTAATTGGCTGTGAACGCCTTTATATCATTTATATAAAACATCAGAGTTTTATATAAATGAGAACCACCTCAGCAAGGAAACCTTCGCTACCAAGGAGGATGCTTTTGGTCCCAGGAAAGAAGCCAGTCACTTCTTTCCTGGAGGAAAAGAGGAGCAGAATTTGCAAGACTTTTAGCTAAGGGACTGTGTAATTCACCAGGTATTTCTTGACCTGTGAGTGAGAAATTAATTTCAAAGTATATTGTTTTTCCAGGTTGTAACTGTAAAAGGCACAAAGTCACCTCCTTGCCTGCTTTTAGGGGAAAGAAGGAGGGTTGTGTTTGTGGTTGTCTCCTCTTCTTCTTGTACACTTCTCAAAGATACCAACATGGTAATTGTTTACCACTCAGCTTCAAAAATCATATAAGCATTATAGTTTTCTATGTGTTTGAGCTTCTTCCTTGCCTTTTTCTTTCTCTCAAGTTTTCATATATGTATGAGAACTTCAAGTGTAGCCTTTCCATCCTTCAGCTTTGCTGTTGTGACGTTTTTTACATGTACATAAAGCACTGTCAGAGGTTTCCAGGTGTATTTGAGTTAAAATCATATTTAAACAATTACCTATCAAGGGGCTTTCAGTATGATACATGCACAAATTTCTATAAAATTTTTCATAGAGATTCTTCTAGTTAGCAGCAAGGGATGTCTGAAGAAATTAAAATATGTAAACAGTACTTTAGCACTGTCTATTTCTAATATACAAAAAGTTCCATGGGCTAGCTTGCTTTAGTGAATGTCTATTTCTAGAATTTGTACTACCATATATATGTGCTTCTTTATGAAAAATATTAATGCTGTGAATCGTCATCTTAAGCAGCCTGATGGATTTCACAAGGCAGAAAAAACAAATGAGCATGAAGTACTGGGAGTCATCAACAGACAGGAGAAAAGGAAAAGATCAGTTTATCCCTTCTTTGAAGCTTGGCTTTGTTATTATAATTTTCTGGATGTATGGCTGGGATAGCTAGAAATTCTCAAACAATATTCTCATATCCTGCTATAACATCTGTATTTGAGGGAGTAGTGAATAATTCTGACTACTTTTAGTTCAAGACTGTCAGGTACTTGGCTTCCCTTGCCGTTGGGCCTTTTGAGACCCTTTTTACAAAGGGTGCTGGAGCGGGTCAGAGAAGGGCAATGGAGCTGGTGAGGGGTCTGGAGAA
>BJBW01023586.1:0-11826 GCA_004320125.1 Scolopax mira
ACTGATACCGAGAGTGGTTGACCAGTAGCTGCTGAAGATAATCTTGTCTCTGCTGTCCAAACCCCACAGGGAGGGGGTACAGTTAGATGCTTGTGGGACAAGATAAGTTTGAGGTTAAAACCTCTCTTTCATCCTATATCCCACAGCGCACCATGGCTATCAAAACCTTTCTCACTGTCCACTCATGTCCTTCAAGAAGTAGATTCAGATCCTGAAGGTTTACTCTCCAGGTCTGAGATCTGGCCAAAAATCTCAGCTGTTTATAAAATCCAGGCTCAGCAGTTCACATATCCTTAAGTGAACTTACCCATCACTGTGTTCAAAGTTAATGCAGTTAGGCTACAAAATTTTGTTTGAAGAAATTAAAAGGATAACAGTTTTGCTTCAATATTCTGAAACCTGCTTCTCTCTGGAGCAGCTTTACATGTTCATAATTCCTTAAATTTCAGAAGAAAATAAAACACACAGACATACAGAACACCAACAAACCAGACCATACCATACTATTTTACCACAATTTGTCCTGTCTTTGCATTTAACCAGCTGGTTAAAATATCTTTAAAAAAAATCTTAAAGTCTCTTAAAAACCAAACCAAAACAAAACCACAGCCAAAAAAACTGAAACACCTATTTCCTGACCAGATAAAAGTCCTTCTCACATGGGTGAGTTGATTTAATTGTGTCAAATCACTTGAATAAAATTTCCCTTTCTTGGAGCAGTTCTCTTCGAACCTTTCATTCACATCCTTTTTCATGCTGTCTTGATTTAATATAGTGAGGTCTGGATCCCAAGATTACTCAAGTCACCCACTCTTTACATTGTCCTTAATGAGCCCTAAGCCATTGCCTCAAAACTTTTTTTTATTTTTTAACTTTGGCAATCTTAATCTAATGGGAAGAGAAAAAAAAATTACATAAATAAGAAGTTTATGCTTATGTTTCATTTGCTGTTTTTTAGCTTAATACTGTGAAGAAAAGCTTTGGGTTTTGGTTGAAAAAATTAAACCCTGAAACCTTATAGGGGATGCAGGTCTACTACTTAGCTCTTACATATATAGAGCTCCCTCAGTCAAAGGAAATACTACAATAAGAGAACTGAAATCCAGTAGTTATGTTTCACTTCAAATATAGTGCCAAGCATCTATATTAAAGAAGAGAAATAGCCCAATAACTTGCTGGATTAGTATGTTCTCCTTCCTAATTTCCAATAAATACTGTATAGCTCTGCTGGTAACATTACTTCTTACATAGTATAAGCCAGTCATTCACAGAGGTCCTAAATTAGAGAAACATTTCAACAATTGTTTTAACTTGAAGGTTATGAGTAACCCTGTCACTGCCAGGAACTGCGTATATGATAAAAACTTTCCTAAATAAAATCTTAAATGTTTAGATATTAAAAACATATTTTAAATTTAGGATTATTAGTCTATCTTAAAACTCAAGGTAATATTCCTAAAACAGCATAGGGGGAAAAAAAAATTCCATCATAATGCTTCTTACAACTCAAGTTTTGTATGTAGTTAACATTACTAGCATTTTTCTTCCTTGTACATTTAGGAACGCAAGTAATCACTTGATAATTCTGAGATGTATTGACCAAAAATGCTGTAATCTTTTGTTTGGGTACCTGTCATGTCGTACGATGGGTGTAGGCAGGACACAGGTCAGGAGCCATCCAAACTCAGCCAGCGTGTGCAATAAGGGTCCATAATCTGTTTTAATTTCACACCCCTACATTAATAATTATAAAAAGTAGTAAAGAGAGGTTTTATTTGCATTTCTACACAAATTACGACTCCCCTCTAATTTATAATGAGATGACATGAAATTGTGTTGTTTGGTGGAGATTCACTATTTCAAACTGAACACAATTTGAAAAGTTCAAGGCTATGTGAGACTCGGAAAACAGACTGAATATATTAACTTCAGGTCTGAGCCCCGATTCAGCAAGACATTCAAAGCACATCTCACTTGTTAAACCCATTATGTTGCTAAAGTAATACCTAAAACGTTTTAAACACCGTAATAGGTGTTTCAGTTGATGTATTTAGACTTTTACTTCTTATCTGAATAACAAGCATCTCACCTAACTATACATTTAAATTTTTGGGGTTTGTTGGTTGGTTTTGTTTATGTATATATATCAATGTCTTAGTTTTATGCTGTTTCTTTTCCACATTGGCAAATGTATTTATCATTGAATATTTCAAGACTAAGTCTTTAGTATCCTCCATCAACGATTACTATCAGATGTTGTTAATTCATACCAATAAGATTATACAATTAAAATTTTTAAAAAATTATTTTATTGCTGTACCATGTGACAATAGTACACGTAAATTAGGAAAAATGAAGTCTTCCATATTTAGCAGTAAAACTCACCTAAGAATACACATATGAAAATCATACTCAATTCCCTATCAATTTCTTCTTGTTCTATTTGTAGTTTTGCGATTTTTTTCCCACTTTTTACTTAAAAATCCATTGTCAGTGGAGCTGCACTTGCTGAAATTATATCTAAATCAGTCTGAAACATATATATTAAAAAAACCCCACATTTTCTTTGGTAGTTGTATTTATTGATATGAGCATTTGTAAATGTCAGGCCAGAATCCCTGTGGCATATTTCTTTTATGCACATTAACCAATGCCCATGGGCCTTTTATGATTTAAGGCTTTAGTTTAATTTATTGCAGGTGGCTTCAAGAAACCATCCTGCATGTTCATCAAACACTGGTACAAGTATTGTAATGAAAAAAACAAAGAAAAGTACAAGTAGGAAATTGTATTGCTAAATAATCACCAATTTACCTCAATGACTGTCCATTGTTCAACAACTATTGCATCATTTCCTTTCCTGTTAGAACCTGGAACTCCAGCACCCTCTTCTTCGTAGATAAATAATCCTTCTAAAGATTTGGGCAAGTAGTCCCCTGTGAACACAAAGGCAAATATAAACTGAAATATAAGTTTTCAGGTTGATATTTTACTGAAATGTACATATCGGCTTGCATTTTCTCATTGAACGGTCCTCTAAAATAAAACAAAGGCAGTAAATAACTCAAATCTGTGGTTATTTCTGCATCTAGTTACAACTTGACAAAGTATGCAGGTCAACTTATTATTGAAAACCCTTTTTTCTATATAAATTGAACTATGAACCATGTCTTTTTCTCAAAAGCACTACTTCCATGCTCAATCTGAATCTGAATTCCACTTCCTGTATTCAACAATCCCTTGCAGTAGATAGGCACAAATTCTCTGTATTCAACTTCAACATTGTACTTCTGACAATAAACGTGGCTTTTGGTGTGGTGGGAGAGCACACAAAGATAAATGAAGCACGAAGTGCAAAGCCTAGCTACTGTTACTTAAATAAATACGTAAACGGCCACAGGAAGAGCCTGAAACAGAAGTAATTGTAGGAAGATTCCTGATGGGAAGGAAGTTTCAGAGCAGAACTCCCTGACTCAGTTGTTGAAGGCTGACAGTATCCGGTCGGCCCACAGTAAAGTTGTGCACCAAATATTGGTTCATTTTCTGGTTTTGCTTCTCCTAAGAGCCATTGGGAAGCCTTTTGTGCAGATGTACCTTGAGAGCTGACTAACTAAATTGGAACAGTAAAATTATGTAATACTCAGAACATCAGTTGAAAACCTCTCCAATATGGCACAAAGAGATATAAAGAGATGATTATTTTTGCCACAGTCAGGAAAGGCAGGTAAACTTAAAGAAAAAAAAACCCAAATGTACCCCTAGCAAACAAAGAAAACATATGGAACACAACTGGTCTGGCTTCAAAAATTGATGAGATTGGCACGGAAGTTGTGCTGTATAAACCAGGAACTCCCATTTTTTGAGCATGCTTGTTGATGTGCCATAAAATACCAGCTGTTTACTCATACTATTTTTCACTATACTGCAGGTAGCAGATTTATGTAGTTTGAGGTATGGTCATTTAGATATCTGCATACATAGGTATCTCTTCCACACATTTGTGGAGATATTAGATGTGTTTATCTTTAGATGACACATAAACAATGTGATTGTACATGGAACTGAATATAGGGATTGAGGCACAAATACATGAATATCTGCACAGCTCCTAATAATGCATAAATAGTCAATCTTCAATTCATGGACTTTGACCTTTCCTCAGTGTTCAGGCAGATACTTAAAATGGACAGCCCACCCACAACATGTTAGAATATTTCTTTTTCTATTATTTTACAAACATGGTAGAGTAACTTTAAATTTTGAACAGTTACTGACACAGGACACCTCCACTCACTGGTATTTTGAGACCAACTGGTAATTCATGAAGTGTACCATGTCAAAAATCACCTCTGTTGAAAAAGTTTATCTGCTCATTCTGTCACATACAATAGTTCATCTTCGTTAATATCAGTACTAAAAAAAGAGAATTGCTACATGACATTTCTTTTCATATTGCCACAGTACTTCTACTAATCTTAGATACTTCTATGACCATGGGAGCCCCCAAAGCAAATGGAGGAAACACTATAATGATCCAAATTGCTGCTAAAAGAGAATTTACCTGGATGATTTGTATGACAGCATCCTATCTTGGCAGCAGAACACAGAAGCTGGTAATTAAGAATTAGCAATGATTTACTTGTTTATTTTTAAAATTCTGTTTATATTAATACTTCCTCCTATATTAAACTGTACATTGCCTTTTGATCCTGGTTCTGCAGAACGTCCATGGAGTCCAAACCAGAGGAGGATTTCTGCATCTGTCCCACTTGTATGTGGTGGGGTTTTTTTATTAAATCAATAGCTAAAATTTACTCATTTTACTAAAGCTGTATAAAAGGACAGCTAATGCTAAAGACAGTTTTGACCTCACAGTCAGAAAGCAACAAACCAAAAGTGAGGTGAAGTTGACAATTAGAGCTACATACAGACATACAAGAAGCAATTCTAGTAATGACTGTAAGCACTCAAAACCATTTTCTCCCCACAGAAAAACACCACAATTTAAGGTTTTCTTATGTTGAATACCAAATCTCTGCCTATCAAACTCATATATATGTATATTTCATATATCAAACTCTTATAATAAACAAAGTTTATCATCAAACTCTTCAATGTTCACCTCAAGAACAAACATTTTAGCTTATGAACTCAGTAGCTAAATTAATTTCTTAATTGGCTACAGATACTTGATCAGCTGCAGAATTCCATCCACACGGCAAGCTGTGCCTTTGAATAGATCCAGTTTAATTCAGCAGCATCTCACCCATGAGTCTAACTGAGACAGGCACTGGTCAAGCAGGGCTGAAGCAGAAGCACCAACTGCTGCAAAGAGGCAGCACGAAATCCCTAAATAAGTCATAACCTGGGCATTAAAGACAGGACAGTTATTCACATGGAGAAGAGCAGACAGCTACAGGGGAATGGGAAGACTGCAAATTTGTTGTTGGACAACAGCTGCAAAGATTTATTTCAACAGCTGCCAAAACCACTCCTCAGTGAATTCTAACTTATCTCCAGAGTTATTTTCCAGCTCTAAAAAAAATTCTGTACTGAAAACTAGGAGTCTGATTTCTCACCTCTCCTCCCCCAAAGGAAAAACTTTGTTCTTCCACTGACTTCAATAGATAGGAATTATAATTTATGAGCAAAAAAGATGGCCAATATAAACTGTGCTGTTAGACTGTTTATGTGCACAAAAATGCAGTTTGAGAGGGACTAGCTGCCAAATTCAATCTGAAGTAAATATAGCAATGTTGGTGCACTTGTGTTCCTCTGACAATCACTACATTTACTTCATTGCAGAGATACAGAAACGCACTGATTCACACACAAAACTTAACTACTGAGAACAGAAAAAAAACAAAGAGTTGTTATTATATTTAAGGGTTTGATTTTTTAAGAATCCACATCATAACTTCCAAAGACTTTATGTTTTAAACTTCTGTGGGGTTTTTTTTTGTTGTTTTTATTTTATTTTTTTATTTTAAGCCCTTCACTAATCCAGGCCTTACTAAGGGGATGCCAAATGCCTATTATTTTTACATCAGAGCATCAGAAAAAGGATTAAATAAAGCATATAGTAAATATAAAAACTAATCATAACCCCTTCCTGTATAAGTCATGTTAGAAGCAGATGTAAAATGACTTAAGAAAGCTACTTTATTAAGTAAACTACTGCACTTGGTAATCAGTAAGTCATTTAAGGTCTCTGAAACCTTTTCAAACTTTTTACATGAATTTTCTCTGCATTTCGCTGCAGCCCTGTGTTTTGCTTACTTCAAATGAACTGCCATAAGCAATTATAAAACCAGCAACAAGTCAGTACAACCAAAGACAAAATATCACATTAGTAAAGTATAAATTCTAAACTTGCTATCAAACAACATTAATAAATTCTGAAGCAATTAACTACATCAGACTCTCTCGATCTGTTCCCATAACTACCATTTTCTTCACATCATTTTCAAGCAACTGCACAACAGTAGCTACACCCTATTTTTTGCAATACTTCTAATTTCTGGCTTTCAGACAAATTCAGTTCAAATGGAAATGAATCGCTTAATTACATATTTTACTAACAACACAGTTTTGGAGTTCAAAAAATACTTCAGCCAGTCAACAGCTTCTGTTGACTGTCAGCAGTGGGACAGCACTGTCTCACAGCTCTGCCAAAGCTCGAGGCGTGGGGCTCGGCAGGGTGTGCAGTGATGGGCCTGGGCCAGTAGTGGCTCTGCTCACATGGGGCTCGTGTCTCTTCATCAGGAAGATGAAGGCCAGGAACTCTGGAAGAGCCTAGTAGGATCTCTCCAAAATAAAAATGGAGATCAAACTGAAAGTGGCAGAACGATGAAGAAAATTTGAAAATTCCGTGGGCCTAAAGCTCTCTCACTGAACAATTTTAGTATTAATTGAGCTGGTAGATTCCTGCAGAAGAGTGGAAGAAGCAGGAGGGACCAGGGAAGACCTCTCACCCCGCTGTGCAAAAAGATCTCTCCCAGCAGTAGGATCTGCCAACAGTTGAGGGCAAGGACAAACCCAGATTTCTTTATTCTCTGCATATGACCACCTCTGATCAGAGGAGCTTGCAGAAACATCCTGAAACTTCAGCATCAACAGTTGAATTATAATGCAATTTAGTATTCTGGAAAGAATTTTTAAGCCCAGCAGAGTTGGAGAGAAAGCAGGAAGCACAGAAAGTCCGACTTAGGTCTAGCAGTATAGCAAGCACAAAGAGAGCTCAAGCTGCTCTTTTGTCTCATTAGAAATAGAATTAGAAATATTCAACAGAATGCAGCAGAGTACTTAAGTGAGCAGCAGAAGACAAACATCAGTGAAGCACGTATCTAGTAATTTTTTTCCCCTTTATCTTTTCCTTTAAAAAACAACTAAAAGAAAAAAGAACTAGCACAAAAGTTTTATTTTATCATAATGCCACACTACTTTCCTGCTTTGGAAATCCTCAATTAGATAAAACAAAGCAGAAATTTCAATTATTCATAAGTATAACTGCCCAGAAAACAAGTTCTTCCCTTTCCTGGTACCAGATTCTAGAAATTTACCATAGCTATCTGAACATGTTTACATACTGCCCTTCACACCAAGAACCAAAACATGATCTACTTTTTAAAAATTATGCAGTTCTACATGAACAAGTAAAAGCTTGATGATATTCTGGAACAGTACTCACCTTTAGAAATTTCCCAGTGTACAAAAGAATCAATTAAGGACAATCCTTGTTTATAATAAAACGTGGTTAATTCTAGCCAGTCTGCTTCCAGTGTACTAATAACTGGTCCCTTTCTTGTTACTTTCATAGACAAAGCACCTTCATGATAGGTCCAGCAGGTAGAATCATCATCAAAAACATTGAAGACTGTATAGAGTTTCTCTAAGAAAATTAAAAGGAAGAAGAATGAATCTTTGGAAGACAGTGCTCTTAAATAAAAATATTATTAATTTCTTATTACGATGTGGGTTTCTAATTCTAATCAACAGTTTTATTAATTGTTTCCTGATACGACTGTACACAGCTTGAGCCCTAAACACACTCAGGACAAGGGGTGTGTGTGCATACAGTGTGAGATATGATAAAAATTTGAATGTATTATAGCTGGGTTTCATCCCACCTTTTAGCTAGATGGATTTTGCCTAGAGAAAATATAGAGCTAAGAAAAAAAAATAACCCAGTGGCAATAGGCTTCAATTCTGCTACTCACGGAACTTCTGACTAAAATATCTGAAGTTAGTATAAAAGATTAAAAGACAGTTTTCTAAGTTGTTAAATACTAGAAATGGCATGTGCAGTATTGATTTTTACCCATTATTTTCTGAAGATCACTTAAGTACCAGTATGACTAGTTGCCTTCTGGTGTTTCCCATGCAGTAACTGATGAGCATGTGAGTTAAGCACACAAAACTGCATATCCTCAAATGCCTTTTAGATCTAGGCATCAATACAAAGTCATGAAAAAGCATTCACCAAAAATTAAAATTCACAGATCCAGAGCATTTTAGGAAATCACTGGTGAGAAGTTATGAAGTCCTAGCTACATAAATGCATTCTATAAATACACTCACATGTACACCCCTGCTGTACAGAAATAACACAAAGCAGTTGCCAAAATATGCTCTCAGATTGTCTAATCCTTTAGCATCTGAGCAGCCTAAATCAACACAAAATCAAACCTCTAGAAAGCAGAAGTATTCTCATTGCCAAAACAAAGGAGCTTTGTTTAGACGACCCCACTTAAGATGCTAGTGGGAAATAGAGGGAGATTTCCAAAGTAGGATTTGGGCTGTAAGCAGTCTGAATCAGTCTCTAGAAGAACCACCCTCTATTGTGAGAATTGTTACTGCACCCACCACAAGTAACATCCAGGTGCCTGGATTATGACAAATTCAAGACAAAGAGTTTGAATTCTCATCAGTAAGAGATGACCCTCCTGTCTAACACAGTTTTACCACCACCATAGGCAGTCATATTGCTGTGTGTTTATCCTGACAAACCTTAATTTCCTTTCCCATATGCTAAAGTGAGACCACCTTCATAATTGTTCCTCAGGGGGAAAAAAAAACCAAACAACCAACGACGAGTTTCCCCAATACAACTATTCAATTGCTCACATGTGTCAGGAATTTTCATCTGCAAGAGGTGCTTTGACAGGAAAAATACATACATTATGACCCTCAAATCTGTAACACTGCTACAATTTTGCATCTTTTGAGCAGATCCAAATAAAAATGGCATACCAAAGTGGCCGTACATATCTAAATGCATGTGGCAGAGTTCTAGATATTAGGATCATAATGTATGTATTTTGACTGTCAAAGCACCCCTTGCAGATGCAAATTTCTGACAGATGTGAGCAATTGAATAGTTGTATTGGGGAAACTCGTTGTTGGGTTGTTGTGGGTTGTTTTTTTTTTTTTTAAATCATGGGTACGCACAACACTTGCAAAGAAAGGTGGTTAATTTTTCATAAGTTTTGTCTCAGGAACTCCAATAACTTTTCTGAGTCTGTGACTAGCAGTAGAGAAGCCAGGCATACTCTTGTCAAAGCTTTTTTTAACAATTTCCTGAGAACACTACATGTAGGGGATGTGCTGGTTACTGATCTATCCAGCCACATCAGCCTCCACAAAGCTCCTTAACAGAACCAAGAGTTTTCCACTTTTTCAGCATTTCTATTCTGCTACATATAGCAAACCCACTATTTCAAGCTGTAAGGAAAGAGTTAAGCTTCAACAGATCATGCTATAATGGCTCAGCGTGTTGTACAGGAACTGCTTTAATTCAAGTGTTAAAAATAAGACATCGATTATCTCAGTGCTTAGAGTCATTATCCTGACAGTCTACAAACTGGAGAGGGTGCTCAGCTCTTAACAAGAAAGTGAAAAGGTTGCTTTTGAGAGCAATTAAAACACGGGCCCATCAGTGGAAAAACCTATTATGTAAAACACAATCTGACATGAAAGTTTCATGCTGCCTTCCTTCTACACAACACTGCATTGCATTCGTTCATACCATTTAGATTACTTCTTCCTTTTCATTTTTTCTTCCTAGCAAACCAAGAGGCCTTAGTGCTTCAGTATCACAAGTCACTGTTGCAGGCAATCTCTCACAAAGTATCTAAGTTTTCTACTACAGCACCCATGTTTTTCAGTGATACTTTTCCTTCCTATACGACTTTTTAATGCTTTGCTCCGGGGTGAATTCACTTTGCAACAATTATCCTCTTTGATTTCATGGTCAATGCATTAATTTAAGTGATCTCTTTCAGGATGTTTCTTGAAGGCATATTAACCAGAAAGAATCCATTATGAACAGATTTGTTTACTGTACATTACGTGAGTTGGCTAGAAGCACATAAACTTACAGCTCTACCTAGAAGGGGATCTCTGTTGTCAGTTTTGAAACAGGCAGGAGAACCTGAATCATAACATACTTGGAAATCCATTACATATTTGTGATTTTAACATTAAGTGAAACTAGGAAAAGGTTTAAAAACAATTGCATCATTCAAAAAGAAAGTATTTTTACTGCCATGTGTTTGTAATATACATATCAAGCATAAAAGCTATTTGTTTGTAGCACATTTAAAATCAGAATTACACTGTGGGGGCTTTTGGGAGGTTTGTTTGGGTTTTTTTTCCTTTTAAAATTACATATTAGAATACTGCAAATGTGCCATCATAATTCTATATGAAAACTGAAGTGTCATTTTAATATATTGCCACAGTACACACAGAGCAGAAAGTAAACACTTCTGTTTCCTCAACTGACCACCTTTTAGAAAATACATACGTATTTAAGGAAGATGCATCTTCCAAAAACAGTGTTTCATGCAGTAGAACATGCTGTTCTGTTACTTTTTTCCAACAACTTTTAAAACCTACAGCTCAATAAAATACCTTATTTCTGAAAAAAACCCAAGCAGTATTTATTACCGTCTCCTTTTCGTGGTTTAACAGGGCTGACTTCTTTTCCAAAGTGGAAATCTGCATCCTGTAACATGCTGCTTTCTCCTTGCATTTCCTCCTCTATTCCACTCTCAGATGAGTGACCACTCAGTGTCCCTTCATTCCAGTTTTTATAGTTTTCATCAGAATTTTTTCTTCTGTGTTCCTTATTTCTTTTGCCCAGCGTTGATTCCAGCTCTGCACTTCCATCTGTGCTTGTTCCATTACAGGCTTTAGGTTGAGGAAAATGTTGTGTCACAAATCCCACAAACTTCTTTCCTCTTTTAGCAGCTTCGTTAACCTGTATTTGCAAAAGAAGTTTATCTGCAAAGTGAATTTAGAATTGCACATACTTTTTTTTAAAAAAAATTCCATATATTCTGTTCAACACTGGTGATTTTCAAGGCCATAAAGACACAATACTGTACTATAGAAGATTGGCTTGTCTTTGTATGCTGCCCATATTTCAAAGTAAACGTAAGTCTTCCAGCATGCCTTTGGACTCAGGCCAAGAAAGGTGGCCAACACTGTTCCTGACTTCAGTGTAAACAAAATCCTTCACAAACCCAAAGTATTTTAATTCCCATATCGCATGGTACACAGATGCAATAAGTGGTACACAGATGCAATAAATAGCATTGTTTCTCTAAACATGTGAAAACCATACTAAAATTACTGAACACAATAATAGAAATATCTATTGGCATGTGCCATGATTCATTATCCCCTGGTTCACTCAGAAGCTACTCAGCTTCAGTATTACTGAGAATCATAGAATTGTCTAGGCTGGAAGAGACCCTTGGGATCATCGAGTCCAACCACCTGCCCTACTCTACAAAGTCATCCCCTACACCATGTCCCTTA
>BJBW01023591.1:0-19911 GCA_004320125.1 Scolopax mira
TTTGCTGTTTTATTAAATTACCTTTGTCTCAACCCACGAGTTTTCATTTCAATTTTCCCCTCCCGGCCACGCTGCTGGTGGGGGACTCTGGTTTGTGTGAGCGGCTGCCACGTGGTCCTTTGTTCCCATTTGCGGCCAAACCACAACAGGCTCTGACAAGAAACATTCAGAATATTAAGAACTTTACTGATATGTAGTGAATATAACTGTATGGACTGTTTCATAGTTGTAGTTACAACACTGAGGTGCTTGAGAAGTCAACATGGTTAAATTTCCTGGTGCTGCAGGACAGCATTACTGGTGAGTCTGTGCTCTCGTCATCCTCATAGGGGAAGGCCTGAGGGTCCAGTGCAAGGGGACTTGTCTGAAGGCAGTGTTGACTCATGTAAGACGTTGTAAAAGACAAGTAGGATTATAGCTGTAAAAATTGGGTAATGCTCTCAAATTCCTCATCTTCCCATCACTATAGGGCCAAAAATACTTAGACTTTTTTTTTAATGGTATGGACTGTACTTAGACTGTACCTGAAAGGGAATATTTTAAGGGAATTGATATTAGTTCCTGGAGAGAGAAAAGCTGCACGCTCTCCCTGGCCCAGCTGGAGAACAGGTGCTGGGGCTATAGAGTTGCCTCTGGATTCAAATGGTTTTTTCACTGATGTGATAATAAAACCTGTGCAAAGAAACAGGTGAAAATGCTGCATTTTCAATGCAGGTAGTTTTGTGACAAAATTAAAGATGACAAAGACAAAGAATGAAAGTTTGCAATATTGGGGATGCTTATCTTCAAGGGCAAAAATAAATGTATGTCTGAATCGTAGAGACACAGAATGGTTTGGGTTGGAAGGGATCTTAAAGATTATCTAGTTCCAACCTCCCTGCCATGATCAGAGACATCTCCAACTGGACCAGGATTACTGAAAACTTCATCCAGCCTGGCCCAATCCTTTGACTTATGAGGTCTGCTAAGATTTCGGTTACAGAGGTCAAATGAGTGCTTATTGTAGTGGTATTTCTAGGCCATGAGACAGATAATATGGCTAAAACTCTAATATAATTTACACAGTAAATTTACAACATTATATAAGCCTCATCTTGTCTTCAGATAGCCATTGTCTTCACATTTCCCTGTCTCATCATGTGTCCTTCCTCACTCAGTTAAATCCAATTGAGACAAGATGATTTTCAGGACAGAGATGTCTTCTACACGTGTGGGCACACATACATACCATACCCACCGACAGCTCGGTATGCAGTAAGCTCCAGAAGTCTTCCTGCTTCTTTGGCAGCATGTTGAATGCGATGCACTCAAGAGCATGCCCTGGGGATCCATTACTGGGCAGCTTGCTACTTGCAGTGTGTCACCCTGTTTGTCTCTGAGAACCTGCTGCCCCTGTTTCCAGCATGTGCTGGGATGTGGCCACCGGTCAGAAGCATCTACTGCTGTTGCCAGAGGAAGGGAAAGGGCTCTGGTAGGCAGTCACAGACAGCAGCCTTTGAAATCTCCCTGCTATGTGTTGTTGGAGTTCCCCTGCGGCAAGAGGCTCTTAAAGTTTGATTTAGAAAAGATTATCTATCACTCTACAGCTAAATGCCCAAAGTATGTTTTTTTCTCTGCAAAGGAATTCGTGTTATATTTCTAAGTCCTGTCTATATCAGAGTCACCTGAAGTGATCCTCAGCTCACAGAATACTGCATCTCCACCTGAAGAGGAGTTTCACTTGATTTAACTTACTCTTGCAAGCCTCAGGAGCCCACAGGCAGCTGATTCTCAGCTGGTTTGTAGGTTAGACAGGATGCAGCAGTGGCACAAACAATAGGGTCATTGCCTGGGACTGTGGTTTGGGGATGAAGAGGGATTCTCAAAGCTTCTCCTTTGCACATCCTCAAATAGGAAAGAACAGATTGTAAAAAAGGACTAAAAGTCAGCTGGAACATTAACAAAACCCCAGTAAACTGTAGTATTATCTCTTTATTTAGATACGCCATGACTACGAGTAGGCTGTGTTCTTACTACAATCACTGCATTTTTAAAATGACAAGTTAGTAGCAAAAGTAACATTTAAAAGTAAAGTTTAGTGTAGATAAAGACCAAACCACCATTCCTGCTCCTACTTAGCTTGTGGAAAAAGCCATTGAAAGTTACAACTATGCCAATAACTAAACTAATAGTACAATGAAATTCTGCAAATAGTATTCAAGCACGGATGGGAGGCCCTGATCATTTCACACACTGAGCCTGATGTAAGGATACTTTTTCAGCATTAGGAAATCTATTGCTTAATTAATATTTCATGGCAGTTTGCATATGTGAAGCACTATATAAATGCAGAATATGATTCAGTTGTCAGTATCTGAACGTAAATTATATTTCACACAGGCTTTGGGATAAGAAATTCCATAACATTTGGTAAAATGGCTTATGCATTCCCAGTAATTTTACATAAAATCTATTCATAGTGTCCATTGACTGGAAACAATATATATGATTCTTTTAGTTGAACTACTTAATTCAGCAGATAACCACTGCTGCTTCATAGTTCATGGATGAGAATTTAAGAGAGCAGCTGATGCATACATTTGAATTTGATTAATGACAAAGGAACCTTTCAGAGGACAGAGGACACACTGTCCCCTTAGCTCATAGTACAAAACAAAAAGTCAAAGCGACCACTTTCAGTTGAATAGTAAAACAAGAGCTGATCCTGCCCTGCCCCGAGCACAGCCAGTCTTCTGCAGAATGAAGGCACGAGGAGGTGTGGTAGATGCTTGAAAGGTCCTACCAAATTCAAACTGCTGACAGTAATTTTTCTGACATTCAAAGTGAGGCAGTGCTTATAGCTTCTGGTTTTGTTTTCCTTTCCTACTTTTGATGATACCAGAGTTGTTAGGGCCTAATGCTGCACTCTTTCCACATGCAAAAAAAAAAAGCCGATAAATGGCTGAGAAAAAGAAGTTTTCCCAGTGCTGTGTCAAATACTAGGATGGGGCTTGAGTTTGGAGAGAATATTGTCCCAGCAAGGTAGGGAGGCCACCCTGTGCCGTTCCTGGTGCCGGCTGGCACTCTCTGGGACGAGCTGGGGTGTCTCCATCCAGCTCTGTCTCATGCTGCCTGGACTCCACTTAGAGAACTGAAGGCAACCAGAAACCTGCTGCTGGCAGAGCCAGCCCAGAGAGGACAGAGCTGGAACTGCAGCCACCAAACAAAAGCACCTGCAAAATGCCTGTGAAGGGAAGAGATGGGAAAACTGCCATGGAGGGCCATTATGGAGTATAGCCTTAGCACAGCAATTACCAATGAAAAATGGGTGATTGTGATAAAATAATTGCCTAGTAGTGTCTAAAACTGATTCATCCAGAGATTTCTAACAGCAGAAAATTTCTTTCTGCTGTTATTTTATGTATTAGTGTTAGCATTCACTCAAATAATGAAATACTTTAAATTGCCTATTTTTTCTCTGCACTGTCTCTCAGGAGACTCAGTCGCAATGCTCTGGGATGTTTGCTCATCAGAAAATGACAGTTTGAACTCAAGGAGGAAATTATTGCAATGCACAGAGTAACAGAATGGGCTCTCCTTGTCCATTGTTTTGGAGATTTCACTCAGAGAGCTCTAAAACCAGGCCCAAGAACTCTTGGTACTAGTTACTTCCTGAATAATGTATTTTCTCTTTTGCTTTCCTGTTTTGTGCTTCTTCAGGGCAGACCTCCTGTAGATCTCTCAAAGCTACAAGGAAGTCTGGTCCGATACCACTGTTGGAGTGAAACCCTAATGCTCAACACCAATTTGCCTGGAGAGATTTCATAGTTAGAACCCAGCCTTGTGAAGGACTAACAGCTTAAACTCTTTATGCTTTTTTTACATCTTCAGTCTGAGCAAGAAAGCTCTGAGACTTGTAAGATTTCTTTCCGCTATCCGTACATCTGCAGAGATAATGAGAGTGTATTACAAACACACTATGCCTTTCCTGAATGTTTTTATTAAATACAAAATACTTTAAATGCTCCTGGTGGAGCTGAATGACTCACAGAACTGGTAATGGGATTAGATCATTGGTTCAAGACTAGTTCAGGACCAATATCCTGTAATCTGATATATGTGGCTAAACCCTGTTTATGGCAGTGGGGTTCGGTGGAGAGATCCTGCCTTTCTCCTGCAGATCTCAATGCAGGGGGTAGAAGAACACAGGGTAATAAGCATTGGCATTTAATCATTGGGTTTGCTCATGTTATCGTTTCTATTCCCAGTTCGTGTTCTCATTGCTGGGTCACATCATTAAATAAATAGAAGCTTTTGAGTAACTGCACAGGGAAGAAAGTGACCTGTTTTGTTCCTGCAATGCCTGTAGCCCAGTGGGAGCCCCACAGGGATTTCAGCTCTGGCCAGCAGTGCCTGGAGCTACCCGAAACTTGCTCTTTAGACATGGAAGAGGGGACATATCTCTACTGAATAGCCAGTTGTCAGACTAGGCAGGAGGGTCCTGCATCTGCATAGCTTCACAAATCAGCCTGGGTCATGCTGATTTGTGATTAAAGAATTTGAAAGTTTATTCATCCACAGTCCAGATATGAGACCCATGTCATGATTGAACTGTGATTTTCTGGAACTTGTCCATACTGTTCTTTATTGCTAACTTGGGAATATCTTCAACATTCTGAGAGATTGTCAGGTTTTCTGTCTCTAAAGAGTAGGTATAATTCTGTCTCATTCTCTTATATTTTTATTACTTTTGATACAGAAGGATAGCATCTATTTCTTCTCATTTAGTGCAAGAAAGCCTTGCTATGGCCAAGAGGCAAAGCTTTCAAGTTGTCTGAAGCTCATAAATTTCAGAAGATAAAAGTTCATATCCACATTGGCCAAGATAAAGATATTCTAATTATATTTTGTAAGAGAATCGGTGGTGTCACCATTTCTTTCGAAGAGCTTATGGAAGGAGAAAAACCTGGGCCTTCACTGTTTCTCACCACTTTTGTGTCATCTTTGGAAACAAGAATCCTCAGTTTATCTTCCTGTCCAGCACGTAACTGCCACTATATCCACATTCTTTCTGCTCTAGTGCTTTTTTTTCCCCCATCATACATATTTTAAGACAACCTAGGGATTTAAAAAATATTCTATCTTATTTGATATTAGTGTCTAGGACGCACAGTAATATCAGAATGCCACCAGTAGTTACAGCATGCCATCTATAGTTACAGAATGCCATCCCTGCAGTGCAGGAGAGGGACAGCAATCATTGAAGTTCTAGACGCAGCCTTCGATGGGGGTAAAATTCCTGACCCACAAACTGCCTTCTCTTCCTGGGCCAGCTACAAGAGGGTTTTGGATTTTAAGAGGCTATGAAAGGAGCTGAACACTGGAGAATTGAATTGCGTTTGTCTTCAGTTAGTTATGTCATGAGATTTCTGAAATCTCCTAAACCTGCCTGCAAAAGTGGTCTGTGGGGTGGAAAGGAAGGAGGCAAAGAGGAATAAAGCATCACTATTATCCCATGAACAATCCTAGGAATAACTGAGTTTAAGGAAGTTTTATGTATGCACATATATATATATAAAAAAATATATAAAAAACATATACCTGGGTGTTATATATTTTTATATACAGATATGAAATATATATTTATATATCTAAATATATTAGATATTATATTTTCTATATGTAATGCATATTATATATAGTTCTATTTTTAATAGTATATATATATTCCAGATAAAAAAAATATATAAAATTCTGTACTCTCTATGCCTTTTGCTATTCGTTTTCTGGGAATTACAGGCATCATCCTCATCTCCCCCATTTGCCAGGACTGCTGTGGCCTGAACACACCATCATTTCTGCCCACAGCCAGGTCTGTCTATCTCCTCCCACAAGTCCCCTTTTTCCTTCTTTTGTAGGTTTTCTGTTCCTGATAAAATTGTTATTCTGGTTTCCAGCTCTTCCTAAATGACTTGCAGAAGGCAGTGACAGGTTGCAATTTTAAATCCACTTAGCTATTTTTTTTCATGAATAATCCTGTTTGACAGGCTTTTCTCCCCTCCCTCCTTGTCATTAAGCACGGCTGCAGTTCAGGCTGAGCGAAGAGCAGGCTAATTGTTTTGGTTAAGGACACAAATGAGAGAGAGAGAGAGATTTTCAGCTGCTGTAGCCAAAGCAGAAACAGCAGAGCTGGTGCCCAAAATCTATCTAAAAGTAGTTTGATTTGTTACATACATGAACATGTATTAATTCATTTTTGGATTGACATTTGAATATTGTTTTACTACTGGTAAAATAGAATATGGACGCCTTTAAACTGTTTATGTTTAAGTCCCAGCAATTAGAACAAATGCATATTAAATCACTTCCTCTGTGCAAAATCGTAATTTTATTCATATAGTTCTTAACTGTGATTGTGAATATATTTTTTGTTAATGCTTAAGTTAATGTTTTCCAATAGCATAAATTATGCAATCTAATAATCTTAAATTATATTCCTTCCTAAGTGAATAAGAGTCTGAACTAAGATGAGTGTTTAGAAAATGAGTGCAGGTCTCCATCTAACCTACCCTACTGTACGTTGTGCTGTGCAGAAGCAAGGGACAAAGAGCTTGCTCCAGTGCTCTGGCCACCCCTTTCCAGCTGGACTTGCTCAACACTTCACTCAAGAGCACAACTGGCCTTTCTATGCAAATGTCCACATTTATTGCGCAAAAATGCTTTCTATGGCTCAGTTAACTTGATGCATCAGAGACAAGCCAGAAGAGGGTGAGGAATGCATGGCAGAGCAGAGACATCATGCTCAGTTCACTTGCTGTGCGTCGGATGCCTTGTGACCTGGTGCCACTGGGTGACAAAATCAATGGCTTGGGATTCAGGACAGGAAAACCTTCCCTGCTGCCTAAAGTATGCCAGGATGTCACTGGGCTGATGCAAGCACAGGCTCACTAGGTATTTGTGTGGGCTGTGGATCTCATACAAGTCTCTGCATTTCCACTGATGTTGTAGGTGGCTGTAGTGTATAGTATTATACACTACATTATTATACACTACATATATATATGTAGTATATATAAAACATACACTGGGTGGAAAGAAAAGGTGCCTAGATAAACCTAGGCTGTACATGTGGAGCATTATTCCATATGTGCTTAGAGACATACATGTACTGTTAGCTAGCAACCAGACATCAAATCATGAACAGGTAGCAGTAGACGATGACCAAAGGTGCTACGAGCCCTCAAGGATAACATCTATTGCTCAGGGATAACTGAAGGATACATCTTTGCTAAGTTGTTGAAGATAGACCCAAACTTACTCTGCCTGTGCTCTGAGCTGGTAGGACATATCCAATCCAGAAGCCAAATATTTGCACTAGAGGTGTTGCACCAAAGCAATACCCCTTTCTTAGCATGGCACAAGCACAGCCACATGGCTGTTCTGCTTCTTCACTGGAGCTAGGTCAAATCTAGCAACAGACAACGTAAATATGAGTCTGTGGGTGCACAACTCTGCGGACATGAATTTACACCTGGATTCATCCCTTTTACACACTTATGGAAGATGCTTATGTTAGAAGCCAGATTGCCAGAGTTCCTCTCTACTCAACCGATGATGAGAAAGTTTTGGGCAGATGAAACCTCAGCTAAGCGAATGTCATCTCGGACTGAATTGTTCTCTGGGGGTGCCAGAAGTTAACAGGGATGGACCTAGGTACTTATATTTGGGAACATTATAAGGTTGATATGTGTTTGTTCTGTCTGGCCACACTCCGGTTTCAGTTATCTAGTAACAGCTGGTGTCTCTCAAACCCCACCTCATTTGACCTGAGCATTTCTTGCCTCCTGACTCAGGCTGTGGCCTGTGATGTTTTGCTCAGGACAGGCACACGTACCCATGTCTTGGGGCACTGTGGGGAGCTTCACCAACGGAGGTGGCAGGGATTGCCCTCTACAAACCCAAAAAGATGCGTAAGGCAATATAACACTGATGCAGCCGAGAACTGTCATTTGGGCTGTGACATTTTTCTTGAAGTTTTCTTCCTAAATTAAGCAGGCATCCTTCAAAAGGCACTGCCAGGTACTTGTCATTTTTATTGTGGGCAGCCTCCATTGTGCCAATTACAGGCCAAATGATGTTATCCTTTTCCTCTTAGTGTTTTTGACAGGAATTTTGAACAGGTTGGAATTAATGCAATGAACATCGTGTATTAACAACTGTTAGCTTTAGCCTAATTGATCATTAGCTAAATGATCAATTGTAGGTATTTGCACTGTTGCATCCTTTCATGTTGAAGTAGCATGGGGAAATTAATTTATTTTACTCCTTATTGATTAGTTTAAAAGGTTTTTTGCTAACCTGTGCTCTGGAAGAGATATAAACCTAATTATTTTGAAAAGTTAATGGAATTGTTCAAATTGTAATGGACAGATCCAATTGCCATCATGTTTAAGGACTATTTCCCTCACATCCAATTGTCCAAGTGATCAACACACACAGCACACACACTCTGATGTGTTTATTATTCTAGAGGAGAGAGGGAAATAAAAAATAACCTCCTGTTGCCTTTTAATTGCTCATTTCCTGCTTAAGACAGCAAAATGCCATTTTGCTGCTATAGGATAGATAAATGGGTGGGATGGTTTTTGCACTCCATTAAAGCAGCAATGCTTTGATTAATTATTACAGAAGCAAACTGAAAAAATAATTATTAGGAAAGTCAGCTAGAGGTAGCATTATTTTCTTAAGCAAGTAATAAATGCAGATGATTTCCTCCAAATGCAGAAAGGTTCCAAAGTTGCATAACATGGCACTAATTGATTCAATTCTTACGTGCTGCCTGCTGAGCAGATGGGTTTATGCTTGTGCTTCAAACCAGAGGCTTGGGAATTAAGTGGATAAAAGCTCTGGCCTTTCACCTCAGGTGCAGCTTTGGTTTAATGACAATGTGGGGCTTGTCTTTCTCAACAGTTCAGACTTTATGTATGGAAGTTCATTCCTGACTTGTTATTTACATACCATTTATACTTAATTTCCTTTAAAAATTTTGTTTCTCTACAGTTTACATGGTCTTGTTAAATGCCTGAGCTTTGATTAAGAGCAAACCATCTAATCTAGACACTGAGAATTCAGCTCCAGGATGGTGCAAATATCACATAGAAAAACTAGTGATGTGGCACAAATTATCTCCCTGGGGTTGACAAAGGCTGGGAGCAGTGAAAGCAGACAGACCATGAATCCCAGTGGTACCTGAGCGCTGCTGTTGAAGATGCTGTGGTGGTGCTTGGGGAACCATCACCCAGGAGTACCCAGCACATGAATCCATCTGCTGGGCACAGATCTGAGCATTTGACAGCTGGGTGAAGTGGGGAGGGGGTGTCTGCAGTGTGTGATGGAGCCCCAGGTGCTAGATGAATGCTGGGGAACCCTGCTGCTGCCTGGATGTGGACCAGGGACGTGGCCCCGCTTTCCCACCTGGGAGAAGAGCAGACATCAGTCTGTATCAGCAAGAAGAAACCTATCTGAAAATTTCCCTATCAGAGTTGAAACTCACCTTTGAACAACAAAGCCATCCCTTCCAGGGGAAGGAAAAGCATCACTGACTTGCTATGAGTAGATATCTATGCAAAGATGCAGTTGTAGAACAACAGTTCTCCCAGAATAAATGTCTTTGGCTCAATTGAGCTCCTTCATTGCTCTGAGGAGGTGGCTGTCAAGAGGTGGCATTAGTGAGTGCTAGCAGGCCACTACCAACCAGCTTTTCTTACAAGTCTAGGCACCTTTCACCTGGAGACAAATGCACATTTTTAGCTCTCCATGTGCTGTCTGTGGATTGTCACACACAAAAAATAAGCAAACCTCTTACAACTAATAAACAGCTACCACTTATAAAAGTTCTTTGAGTATCAATACAAACTGCTGCTCCACTCATCTCAGCATGCAGCATTTTCAAGGCAGAGAATGAAGCGAGTGGGAGTCGGGCACAGGAGTTTAATCAGGCTCTGTGGGCTGAACACGGTCCTCGGCGCAGCGCTGGGTCTCACGCTTAATAAATAATTGTGACAGATGTTGAGAAATCTGAAAGCTCGTAGTTTAATGTGGTGCTAAATTCAAGTAGACATGTCTACAGAATAAAAAATGAGAGAGTTTAGACTAAGCCAGTCTAAATGTGCTGAAATTTCATCATTAAGCATCTATTTAAACACCTTTGAATTAATGCTTTTGAGATCAGGAGTCAGAGACGTGTGTGTTTGGTGCTTGTGCAGGCACTGGGATATGGTGCGGTTCCACAGGGAGCTGATGGGATGATATGGCAAGAGACCACCAGTACCAAGCTGCTCCGAGTCCCAGAGGGAAAGAGACAGGGCTTGAAACACATTCAGCCTAACAGAGCTGCCTTTTGTCTTTTTTCTCTGCCATTGTAGTATCTGTGCATCAAGCTTTGTGCTGAAGCAAAGCTTAAAGCTGATGGTATGTAGGAAAGGCCAGACCCATCAGTTGTTTCCATGATAGTTTTTCTGTGATCCCAGCAGAAAACTCAGACTGAAATGTCCCCTGGCCCTGCACGTAACAGGTCTCTTCTGGCAGCAGTGCTCTAGGAGAGGAGGGCAGGTTATTTCTGTCACCTTCCCCAAGCAGCCATTGTGGTTAAAACAGGGCACTGTCCCTAGCCAGCATCCCTCATCTCCCATGGAGAAGATAATTAGAAAAGCAATTATTTAAATTGTCTGGAGACCTTCCAGATGAAATGCCTACTGCCAGAGAAGAGTGAAGGTGAAGGAATGTTTCCAGAAAACAAACTTCCACACTTCACATATCCAAGAGATGAATAAGGGGTTTGCCTGGTGACTGATACTTGTGGAGCCTCACTCATGTAAGCTGCATGAGCTGGAGTCAGAGGGGTTACTTAAACCTCAGTCTGCAAAGGGCTGGGTGATAAATTTCAGGCTTTGATTTGGCTACGGGAATAAGCCAGAAATGTAGTTAAGGTCACAGACTGTACTTCATTTCATATTTCTGGTGTTAGCACTGTAATCAGCACATTAGCAATCTACCCTTGAGAAGTGTTTGGTTTTGTGCTGTCTTGTCTTTGCATTTCTGGGATTGCTCAATCATGTGGAGCTAAATTTTATTTTACTGGAAAGAGACTCTCATTAACTTGAATGAATGGCTTATAAATCCAGCCCAGCTTTACTTTGGTTTTCTTGCACTGGGGCAAATTCTGTGCTGATCAGCCCCTGTTTGGTCACAAAGATGTAAATGGTTGCACAGCAAGTCCATATACAGTGATTTGAGCTGAAATCAAGTCAGTCTCTAGAGAGGGCAGCTGAAAACCTGTGCAGAAGACAATCTAAAATTCCTTGCACTGTCTTAATAAAACAGTGTCTAAGTTCCTTGAAATCTTAAATAATTCTTTACCCCATTGGTCAGTTGAGGGAATTTTTGGTGGTTTCCCTGGACCCAGGTTGGCACAGGACTGGGAAAGGGGAGGATTTCCAAGGTGGTCGAAGAGCTTGTTTCCTGCTGTGGGGTGAGACAGCCCTGTCCATCCCTCCCAAAGACCTTTGACTTGTTTCGTCACAGTGCCCTGGAAATGAAGATGACTCAGGCAGGGTTATTAACAGCATGAGAATACTTAAAATCTTATAAACATTTAACTCAAATGTACGGTCGTTTTTTAGGGTTTGTTAGTGTTAAACTAAGCTCCATATGTGTATTGTGTTTGAAGGTCTATTGCAAAGCCCCTGTGTTAACACTAATCCCCTCAGGATCTCTCTTTAGCAGAGCAGGCTGCTGACAGCTCGGAACAAAGTTAAGCAAATTGCCCTAAAAAGGGTTATCTAGTGAAGGGAGCAGGGAGGGCAAAATCAGGCTGGGGTTTTACATCTGTAAACAAAAGGCCTCCCCAGCCTGGAGGGTTTGAAGCTGGGAAGATCCCGTCTGACACATGCAGCCCTAATTCCAGCCCCTTCTTCCTTGCAGGCTGGAACAATGGGAACATTGAGGCTCAACAACCCATCGGGAGGTTTCAAGCACCATTTGCTACTCTTGTTTACAGTCTTGTCTATTTTAAAATCAGCTCTCTTAGCCAAACAAGGTGACAAAGAGAATCAGATCAACAAACAGGATTAGTCTGCTGGGTGTGTAAGCACTTTGTCAAACAGAAAAAAAAAAAAGATGTTGAATATTCTAACTGGAGAACATCCAAAATGGTGAGCCCACATCTGTTTACCTTCCTAAGCACTGCATTTATAGGTCTCACACCGTGCAAGTGAACTCTCTCGTAAGGATGTGACACACAGAGCTTTGTCTCAGTCACAGGAGCACTGCTGTCACTTTTCACGCATGCCTTGGTCTGCACTATAAAGACCAGTGAATTTGACAGGAATTGGTCACTTTGGCCCAGATCCAACAATAACCCAACAACAAGGACAAAGGAAGAAGAACTCAAGGACTTGGTCAGCAGCTGGTGGAAATTGTTGCAATTCCACTGGCTTACACCGAGTTACCCCAAATTATAAAAACTGAGTCCTGTGAGAGTTTCAAGCACTGGGGACTATGGCCTAATGTCACCTTATTGATATGTCTGCCACTGTTTTGTTCTTAACCCAGTAACAGATAAGCATTTGGGCTCAGTTGTGGTGTGGGATCAAAATTTCTTGTGAAGTAAGTGAGCAACTACCGTCTTTAAAAACAGCTTTTTATCACCAGGCAGGACTGCAACCCTGTCTCCAAAACCCTGATGAACTGAAGCCTCTCCTGACATGTTTAGCTGTTGTTCACAGCCACTAGGTACAGGAATAAATGGTGTATTATTTACCTGAGTTGTTAGTTGGAGGATTTACATAAGTATCAGAGAGAGGATTTTCGGCTGGTTTGAGAGCAAAGCCGGCTGCAGACTTTGCTGGAGGCAGAAAGCAGCGCTGCCCAGCTTCCTCGCCCGCTGGCACAAATACTGTGTAACCAAAACCACAAACGCTGTAATAATGATATATCCAGCACTGAAGTTCAACACTCCACCCTGCTGCCTGCAGCTGTGCTCCTGTCCTCTTCTCTGGCCCGGGGAGTGCTGTGACCCGCACAGAGCTAAGCCCTGAGCAACACTGGCAGCCAGCAGAGACCAGCTTGAAGTTCAGGGCTGGAGGGGGAGGAAGAACGATCCCTCTTCATCCTCCTCTCCCACACATGTCAGTGAGAGCCATAGGGTTTGCAAGCACTGCCCTCCACATCTAACTCTCCCTTCCTGCTTCTCAAATCAGTATGTATCTGCCAGACTGCTGCAAACATCAGTTTTAAACCTAATATTTGGAGTTGCTGGGCGTTACAGAGGGGGGGGTTGTCATTTGAATGTGAGTCAAATTGGTCTAGGGTGTCTTGCGCAGAGCAACAGCCACGGAGAGCAGGAACCCCAAACAATGCAGGTCCCTGCAGGGCTAGAGCCAGGAAAACCACAGCCGGTGGCCTCAGTGGAGCAGAGCGGGGACACCGCATTGCCAAGCCCGGCACAGGCAGCCCCCCTGAGCAGGGCTGGAACAGCCAGCACAAGGGAAAGTCTCAGCTGAGGTCAGCACCAGCTGCCCACCCTCACCAGCTGGCACTGTCTTCTCTCCCTTTTCCCCCCCTCAAAAGCTCTGACGTGTGCTCACACTTTGCTTTTCAGCCCAGTGGCAACAGCTGCTGCCCCATCCTGTGCTAGCCCGGAGGCTGGAGCTGCCACCCAGAATGCGGGAGACCCCAATGAAAACCTCTTTTCTACCCAAAGAGAAACAAGGGAGCCGTGGGAGCCATGTGGGCAGGGCTCCGGGGCTGTGCCAGGGGAATGGACTATGGTGTCCGGTGGTGGGGATGCAGAAGGGAGCAGAATGGATGCTGAGCCTCTGCTCCTGTGGCAGTTAGAAGTCAATAGCACCTTCTCCTCCATGCCCAAAAGGGCTCGAGATTAAGAGCAACATGCTTACTTGACAAGCAATAATGATAACTGCATGTCTCAAATAATTTCTGTTTCCTACCCAAAAGCACCATGTAGCCGCTGGAGATAGGCGTTGGGCTAAAAATCTCAGGCAGTGAGATTTTGTGTAACCTGTGCCTTGTTTTCTCACACTCTTCCTATATCACCCTATCTCCTGTGCTCCTCTCCCCTGCCCCTGCGGAGTGGGGCAGAGAGGGAGGGATGGATGGATGGATGGATGGATGGACGGATGGACGGACGGACAGATGCTGGCACACAGCCCGGCTGCTGCGATACTCGGGACGGGCATCCCCAAGGGGCCAAAATACTGCAAACAGCAACACGTGAGGAAAAATACACTGATTTTAATCAGCATCCTGGGCATAAAGGAAACCTCGTACCTACTGCTGTATGTAAAATATCTCCAAGGCAACGGTGCAGAGCGGAAGAAGCTGCGTTACATTCAGTGATACCGGTTGAATGGACTCTCGACGATGTGGGTGACTGGCAGGATGCTCTCTGGCAGGCCAGTGCTAACAGCCCATGTGTAGCCTGATGAATATTTTCAGCACTGCAATGCTATGAGTGTTCTTGCGCTTATTTTATACGTCTCTGCCTCTCTCAAATTTAGATTGGGTGTGGAATTGTTTTTAGGTTCAGTTGTATCTAAAACTGAACTCAAGACCCCATGGAACCAGCTGCTGCTCTTCATTCAGAGCTGGAAGTTGGTGAATCAAAAATGAAGGTCCAGCTTTAAACAGTATTCAACACTCCTTGAACTGAAGAGCTAAATCTGTTTAGTTTAACAGAAAGATAATTACAGTCATTTGATAACAACTTATGAACACCTATAAGGAGAACAGAAGAGTACTAGTTTTAGGTCTCTCCAAGCCCAGCAGACAGACATGTTTTAAGGTCCAGTGACTGCAGGTTGAAGCTCTGTAAGGCAGAGTGGTGTGAATGTGCAGAGCCAGGATAACCACAGCTTGGAACAGTTTTCAGAAAACTAGAAGGAGCCTCCTACCCCTAGTGTTTTTTTTAAAGCAAGATAGTTTTTTTTCCTGCATGAGATGCTGCAGGCAGGCAGGAATGTGGCTGGGGGAGTGCTGCAGTTTATAGTATGGAGAAGGTCATATTGGAAAATTGCAGTGATTTCTTCTGGGTTTGGATTCTTTGAATGTAGACTGTAAGTCTACAGCAAGCAGAGCATGTGAAATGTAAACCAGAATATCTGAGGTATCATAGGAAAAATAAGCCAAGTAATTATTGAAAATTACAGAACACAGTGTCACATGCTATTTATTGTTGAGATAAGCCATTTAACATCTCACGTCCTGGATGGGGGCTTGGATCAACTTTCCTCTGTCTTGTGCAAGATGTAATGAATCATGTCCCTGGTCAGGAAGGTGTTTTACCATCACCACAGAGAAGACACGTGCTTGAATCAGCAACAAATCCCTGAGGTACTGAGCAATCAGTCAGAATCTTCTCACATTGAAATCCAAGGAGATGAAAAGGCTTCACCAGTACCCTCAGACCTGCAGTGAGGGTGCTGCAGCAGTTTTACTGCAACCCAAGCTGTCCCCTTCACTGTCCCTAGCATGTCTTGAGTCTGGGTGAGCTTCAGGGACAGGAGAAGGGCGATGGCTGAGCATGAATGGAACCATTCGCTTTGCAATAGCCCCTCACTACAAGAAAGACATTGAGGGGCTGGAGCGTGTCCAGAGGAGGGCAACGAAGCTGGTGAGGGGGTTGGAGAACAAGTCTGAGGAGGAACAGCTGAGGGAGCTGGGGGTGTTGAGCCTGGAGAAAAGGAGGCTGAGGGGAGACCTTCTCGCTCTCTACAACTCCCTGAAAAGAGGGTGTAGCGAGGGGAGGGGGGTCAGTCTCTTCTCCCAAGGAACAGGCGATAGGACAAGAGGAAACGGCCTAAAGTTGCTCCAGGGGAAGTTTAGATTGGATATTAGGAAAATACACACACCTCCCACCCCCGTCCCTCGCCCGGGCCCCTCTTTTCTGTCTTTCCCTGGTTTCTCTCCGTGTATTTTTGCTGGGAAGGAGAAACCAGACGCCGCGGGCGCCATCTAGCGCTGCCTGCGGGGCGGCACGGCCGGCGCGGGGGCTGGGGACACCCCGCCACACCGCCCGCTGGTGCTACGGCTATTTTGGGCAGGGGGTGCGTAGCTATTTAGCTATAGATTATTTATCTAGAGAGAACAAATTGCCTATATATACAGGCAATCCATTTATCTTTAAATTGGCGTCACTACCTGTTTAGACCACAGAGGAGGCAAAAGTGCCCATCCCTCGTCATGGGGATACTGGCGAAGGGGACCCTGGGTCCGACCCCATGCTACACGGGGGGACGGTCCCACCTGGGCTGAGAGCAGCCGCATCCCTCCAAAGGCAAACGAGGAACTTCAAAAGTGTAGAGCTTTTTTTTCTCAATACTATTAAGCTGGTGCCATTTAACTCTTTCGTGCTGAACATGTCATAGGAAAGCTAGCAATGGGAGGAGCATTTTTTTAGTGACTTTTACTCCCCTTCAGTGCTACAATGACCTAATTACCATAAGACTCAATGACCTCAGTGGACTGTGGATGAATTAACAGGTGAAACTTTTCACTGGTGATGAATGTAGGGCTGTGGGCATCGGGGCCTGTGTCCTTACCCAGAGACAACCCCTGCAGGGCTTTCTCCCAGGGTTCCCTGGCTACACAGAGAGGAAAATGAAAACCAGCCCTCTCTCAGATGGCGACAGTTTTAGGACTGGCACGCTGACCTACTCACAGCCCAATCCTCTACTTACAGTTTTATTAGTCAAGTACTGCCAGGAGGGAGTTAAGGATAAAGATTCAGAAAATAATGTCTTTCATGTAAAAGAAAAACAAAAAAGCAAGCACAACCCCTTTCTTTCCAGTCAGGTTTCTAATTAATTGCAGTGGTATGATATGTCAGCTCATTTCTGTTCAGTTGTTTCCAGGGGGAACTCAGCTTGGCCTTCATATATATCCTAAAGAATTTTAGAAAATGTGTTCTGTAAGGCTTCTTAAAGGATCCAACGTGCACGGGACCTGTAATACAAGGTGCCTGCTGATGTTTGCTGGAGAAACTTGGCAGGAGTTGTGTGACATTTCAGCCCAAGAACAGAGCAGGTCACTCAGCTTTTCGCAGTGCAGCCTGGGCTTTCCCAAATTGGACTAGAGGGGCTGCTGTGCCCATGCCCAGGCACCCGTCCCTGCTCAGCTTCCAGCCCCTGCATGGGACCACTGGCCACCCTCCTGAGACAGTGGATTTTGGCTTTGGTGGTGAGAGATGGAGGGCTCTGCATAATTAGAGTTGAGGGACTATGTAAATTGTCTGGCAAATGCTCTGTAGAGGTGGATTAATTTGTGTGAGCAGCAGGGTGCAGCTGAGATTCCCATGGGGAATCTGCCAGGGACCTGGTGTGGTGCCCATTAGGCACCAGAGCAGCTTCTCCTGGGGAAGTGGGGCTGGAGAGAGGGGAAGTGGGGCAGGCCAGGTGTGGGCAAGGCTGGGGACGCCTCGGCTCTGCTCCCTCAGAGTGTGCAGGGTCACAGGGATACGGCAGCCAGCAGGGTCAGCACCACACAGCCAGCAGCACAGCACTGAACCCCCAGACCTGGAAGTGGGACCTGGGGCCCCCTTGCAAGTGCCAAAGGTCTCACGGATCTTCCTGGATCAGCATCTCACTGCATGGTCCATGCGCTGCCCGTGTGAAGGCAGGCATCCCTGCAGCCCTGCTCCTGCACAGGGTGCCAACCCCATTTCCCCTGTCACCGCTGCGCAGTGTTGTTGGCTTATCCGTGAGCGCTGCCCTTTCTGTCACGTGTCCTTCCAGGATGTGACAAGCAACAGTTTGGGTGTTGGGTGTTTTTTATCTCATCTTCTTCCACCCCACTGCACCACATTTGCAGATTTCTCAAAGCCCGGCCACATGCTGCTTTGCCGTGGCTCGTCGCCAAACGTTACTCACCACACGGTACAAGACATATATTTAGCCGGTGCAGGGACAATATCACCAACTTAAAATTAGGCATAAAGGAACCTGTAGCCATTGCTAACAGCACCTGAGCGTACCAGAGGGGCTGTGGTTGGTTGCGGGGCAGGACGGTGGGTTACTCATCACCGTGGACCGGTGCAACACTGGCACCACAGCCACTTCTACCTTCACACATCCCAGCTTGCACTGAGCCTTCCTGGGCACTGAAGCCGAGTCTCTGCCCAGTACTGGCCCTGAAGGGGGTCTGTGTGGCAGCCCATTGCTGAGTGTAACCCCGTCCTCCCTCTGGCTCCTGCCCGGTTCCTTGAGCCCGGCTGAGCTGCCGGTGTTGCCTGAGCACCCCGTGGGAGCTGGCACTGAGCAGTAACCATGGAGATGCCTACAGCTCCGGTGTCTGTCCTTGGGTGGATCTGCAGAGGAAGAGAAAGGCTGCTTTGCAGAAAAGCAAACTATTATTCACAATTATCCCCTTCTTGTTCTTCATAGGTATTGCTGAACATCACTGCTGGTGCTCTGTTAACTCTGGGTCTGCAGGAGATGGGCTGCTCTGCCCAGTTCAAACCCCATGGTGTCCAACAGCCAAACTATGGAACTGACACTCACCTCCAGGATGGGGACCGTTACCAGGTCTGTGATGGTGACAAACTCACCTCTGCTGTGGCCTGTCCTCTAAAACCTCCCTTGTCCCCTTCCCCTGAGAAAGCTCTGCCTGGCCCCTGTGCCTCGCTGGGGTTCCACAAACAGTGGAAGAGGAACATGATGGGTCTTGGTGGTGCTCAGGGAGGGGAAACAGACAAGTCCAGCAAGGACTGGCTCGTTCACAGTCACTGCATGCTAGTGGTTCCCATAAAGGGGGTGAATCTTTTAGAACAGGTTTCATAGCAATTACCTCTCTTTGGAAAGAGTTTTGTTAGAGGCTTTTAACATCCCTCCCTGCACTGCCCTCATTCAAAGACACTTTAATGAGGCAGCTTGTCTTGTGGATTGTATCCAGCTCTCCTAATACCATGATACCTAAACGTGTGATATCTAACTACAGTGGATCTAGAAGAACAAACAAATATATGCTTTGCTAAACACAGCTACAATCTGGGTCAGGTTGAGACCAGCTCCATATAACAGTGAAAGATGCTGTTATTCCTTGTCCATCCTCTGGCAAAGAGCTAACACTTCCTTAACTGCCCAATATGGTACCTGACCCGCTCCAAATATTTCTGTGAAGTACGAGAAAACAAGTGACACTTACAAAATATGTGTTGTTCTCACAAATCACACGTTGCAAAGAGACAGATCAGCAAGCTTTGCAAGACCTGGGCCTGCTACAAACAACAAACCCAACTGCTGCCAAGCAGCCTGTGTGTGGTGGGCAGAGACACCCAGACACTTGCAGTACCTCAGAAGCTGGGATCCAGCTAATGCATTACCATACCTAAAGGGAATAAAAAACCTTCAGTGCTAAAGGATGCTTTGTAGTGTATTTCTAAATTGACCTGTGATACATTATTTAGGAGCTCACATTATAAGACCATCACTCTTTTAGTGGGATTAGGACACTATTAAGTTCAAGAGGAGAAATACATCATCTTTCCAAAAATAAAACACTTCATGGTTTAATTGCGACTTTTGTTACTAGTATGTTTGAACAGACCACAATACCAAGAGTCCTCCTCCTTTACTCTGCTGGGGTTATTAGAAGGCTGTTTCATTTACCCTGCTTCCATCCTAACATACTTGCTTTCGCATCCAGATCACCATTTGCCGAACGCTTTGCTACAGCTCTAATTTACATTTTACCAAAACATCACGACTCCTTTCTTAGCCTCATCCCACCCACCTTCTTTTGCTCCAGTCCTGAGTTGCAGTGTTTGGTGTGTCTTGTGTGATGGCAGGGTTAGGCTCTCGCTTTGTGAGGAACATAAAAAAAAAAGAAAGTTTATGATCTTTGGAAAAGGGGCCTGGC
>BJBW01023602.1:0-13744 GCA_004320125.1 Scolopax mira
TTTTACTTTAAACTTTTAGAAAAGTGTAGCCCTACATAGGCTAAACATCAGCGGCTGTGTAAATGTCCACATGATCCTTTCTTCAGTCTTCCAGAGGGGTAGCAAACTAGCTTTCACCTTGAGTTTTATGTTGAATTGGCTTTGCTTCAGTGAGCCCCGTAGCAGTGGCATTGAATGCCTGGAACAACCCGAGGAACAAGGAAATGAAATAATCCCATTTCACCAGGAAATTGCTGGTGCTCCTCATGGTCTTGCCCAGTTGTCTCAGCCCAGCACTGAAGCTCTAGAGACCTCAGTGCGCTGCACTTGCTGGATGTGGATGCAGAAATCACACTCTTCCACCTGTGTCTCTTATTCCCCGTGCTCACAAGCACAGCAGGAAGAGCAGAGGCACCGTGATAGCTTCAGCAAAGTGCTCAGTGCCTTGGAGTGGTCAATGAGCTCTGCAAATCCCAAGCAAGGACAGCAATGTTTGAAGGGGGCTCTCAGACTGTCTGCTGTCTTTGTTCTCCGCTGGTGATCTTCTGTCTACAAAGAAAAATTGGCTGAGTGAAGGGTTTATTTTAGAAAAGCATGCACAGTGTCAACTATCTATATATTGATTTACTTTGGACTAGTATGTGTCTATGTTACTAATGTACTACCCTCAGGTGGAATTTAGATATGTGATTTGGTAATCTACTGACATTTACATGTCCATAGGTGTTAATGTGACCTACATCAGCTGCATGTTTTGACAGAGGCTTCCTCTCTTCTCCCCATTTCATACATAAAGATGTAAATCTCTGTCAAGGATTTCTAACTTTTTGAATTGGAACATCGAAATAGCATTTAAACAGTGGCTTGATCTTATGCATCTCTTGGTTGAGCTTCCTTCTAGTCATTCTATAAGCCTCACCATTGTTGATAGAAGGATTAAATCTGCCTTTCTAGCTGGCAAATCTAAATAAATAGTTGCAGCTGGGCCTGTTTGTATCTTCTGCTACACTAATATTCATGCATTATGCTGGCATATCACTCATGGTAAGAGAGAGGGGATAGCAAGCCTGTTAGCTTGTTTACACTTACCAGTTGGAGATATTCCTGAATAATAGAGTTCAGGAGTTTCAAAATAATTCGTGTATTTCCAGCTGCAGTGTTACTGCAGCTTCATTGTGGTCCTGGGATGAATTAATTGTGTTCTTTTCAAAATACAATGCAAACAGAGACTGCAAAGCTTTCTAATTGACTCAGGAATATTTAAACATCTGGCTGCAGGCTCCAGAGTCACTGATAAGATTTTGAAGATGCAATCATTACTTGGTGAAAAAAAAGCTGTCCCTTTGCTATACAGTGTCAAGAGAGTAATGTGCAAATTATGTGAAGCTAAATTCATACGCATAAAAATTCATGCTAATTGAGATCATGACTTGGATCAAGTAAATATTCACTTCATGTGATACCCATGGGAATCTTCCCTTTGATACCAGTGCACCTTGAAGCAGTTATTTGACCAGTGTCAAAGCAAATATTATTATAGTATTTATAGCTTATGGCCAGTTATGAATTTTAGTCCATAAGGTCAAGTAACATATAAATCTATAGTCTAGTTATAGGATAATGGATGTACTTCACAGATGCAGTCAAAACAATTCACCAAGGATGCAATGCTCATTTTGAGAAGCAAAGTCTATCACACACCATCTGCAGACAGTAAAGTGTCATGAAGACAGATTTAGTGGCTTGGTGGTTGTTCCCAGGGAGCTCCTTCTGCACAGCAATGGTAACATGAGAAAAAAATGCTAAGATAATTGTTGGAAGACTGAAAAATTATCATTTGTATCACTATCAGAGAGGTTGGAGAAGCAGATGTTTCAGAGTAGGCGAAGTGATGACGAGGCTGCGGAAAATTTGGACAGTGAAGAGGGCACATTGCTCAGCAGTCATTGGAGCCCAGGAGACCGGGTTTGCTTTACTAGACATTGGTGTGAAAAAACAAGCAACAGCAATGGGTTACAGCTTTCTCTTGTGAGAAACTTTTACACAGAAGGTTCCCTACAACAAGCGATTTCTGTTTTCTGTCACACAGAAGTGGGAAAATATGAATATAAGTGAGCAGTATAAACAGTTCTAAAAGTATAGATAAAAGCTGCAGACTAAACTCTCTACCATGGCTTTATGCATCTTCAGTCTCACAGATGGTGAGACAGTCTTGACAGGTTAACACTCAGTCTTCAACTTCAGACACATTGAAAAATACCCATCACCTGGGTCCAAAGCTGGTCCTCAGGGCCAGTGACACCGATGGGTATGATCTAAGCACACATCCCACGCATAACTCGTTCCAACTGCTGTGTTTCTTGTCTTCTTACCCCCTTGCCCTCTGCAGATGGTAGCTCAGTGGTGCTGCTTTTCTCAGCTTGTCCGGCTAAATATTCCTGGATTATTTTTATTCCTTTGGTTATCAGGGTCTGCTAAGCAATAACATGTGGCCTGACCCATAAGCTAGATAAGCCATGGCTTGGGGAAGAGCCATGGCAAGTGGCAAAGGAGTATCTTACAAGATGTTATACAGCTGCATTTTTAGAGTTCCCATCCTTTTACTTCTCCTATATTTTATTAACGTAGGTTATTTCTGAATCTAGCGTAAAGAAAGACTCTGGAGTTTGGCTAGATCCATAAACACACACGAAAAGAAAGAAAAAATGTAATGAATATTATTTGCTACTTACTTTTACACTAGCTATTACAAAAAGCATAGAGTCTATATAGCTTTGCACTGCCAGGCAGCTCAGTTCAGCCTCGGGGCGGGGGGAGGAAGAGGAGAGAGGACAACAGCATTTCAAGTGCAGGTGGAAATAGGTTGGTTTGGTAGAACTGTTATATGTCTGCAAGATGTTTGTTCTGAGGAACTCAGTATTTCTACATATGTTAGGTATTAAGGAAAAGGTTTCCAAGCTGGAGGCTCCGAAGCAGTAACGTCTTAGATTTTAGCCCAAAGAGCATCTAATCTGACCTAAGAAATGTTGAGGGGAGTGTTCTGGAGTAGGCATAGAATGACTCCTAAAGACAGGTATGGTCACATGCAGCTACGGGGAGGTCAGCACTACCTTCAGTGGAGTGACAATCTAACCTGAAATCAGAGCTTTTGGGTCAGCCCAGGCAGGAACCCCCATAATGATATTTTAGTGTGTGTTTGGGAAAGTAGGAGAGGGGGGTAAACACACAAGGAAGTTCAAAGTTTGAATGACTTTCCTATCTCTTCTTAGAAATAAGAGACAGATTTTTCTCATTCAGTCAGGGCTTATGAGAATATCACCCACACTAAAAGAGACAGGCATATTATTTCACTCTATTGTTCCATATTCCACTGAATATGCAAAATGAAAAACAGGTGATTGCAGTGCATGTGTGTGCTTTCCTTTTTCCTTTTTGGGGGGCAAAGAAACTTTTGATCTTCAGTCCATACAGAAGCATCCCAACTTTAAAAAAAGAGCCCTGTCAGATTTATTATAGCACTGAAAAGTACAGATATTATGCTTACCATTACTCAGTGACCTCTTTAGGTTTGCCATCATGGCCCAAGATTTATTGCATTCTGTGTTTTAAATGCAAAAGGATATGTCCTGTTAATATTTCTGGGTTTGCTGTGAAGCAATGACTTCCTGTTTGCTCGTACCACAGGTAAAGAAGACACAAACCACAAGTGCCAACACTATGTAATTTTTTTGGTCCCGAGTCCCTAATTTCTCAGTCATCCAATGTGTTCTGTCAAAATGCAGTCTGAAAGTCTAGACCAAGAGATATCTATGATAGAAAGTGTACATCAGTATTTCAAGCCCTCTAAATTTATTCTAGCCATTTGACAGTTGCTTGGAGATACAATCTCAATTTTTTTGCAGTAGCCCCTTCAAGTGGATATTTATGGCAGATACAACTGTAATTATTTACCTGTAACAAAGTCCAGGTCTGCCTGCTCCAGGTGATACAGACAACAGAAGGACACAGAGAAAATATTAATCTTCTTTCTGTCTAGATTTTGACCTTTTGCACCCAGTCTCTTAGCTTGTTATGGAAATGGGGCTGTGTTTATTTTTTTTTGTTTACAATTTTTGTGCCTTTACTCAACCAGTGTGTCAGTTATCGGTATCAGTGACTAAATGACAACCGTGGGTCTGAGTGTGTTTCCGTGGCTTACATTTAGTGTTCTTAGTTGCATCAAAAATGCTGAAGTCAAACTTCAAGTTAAGGTGACTCCTGAGTGAGAAAGTTGCATATTTTGGGACACGGAAGTTTTATTTTGCGTAACCCCCGCTTCTCACAGTAATAGTTTATTTGAATAAAAAGAAGGGAGAGAGAAGAAAGACAGAGAAAATAACTGAGCCACAAAAAAATGGGAATCAGTATCTCATCTTGGTAAGGACACTAAACCTGTGCCTGCTTCTAGAAGGATAAATAATCCTGTTGATTCATTTGGGACTATTTATGCTGTCAGGCATGTGCTGAAAACAGAATGGTTCAGAGCCACAGCGACTAATAGTATTTATATATATTTTTTAATCCAACAGCAATAAACCAGAATACTTTGCCCACTGCATAGTGTGGAGCAGGGAGAGAGAATAATAGGAGCAACAAATCCTCATTTGCTTTTATGGCTTCAGCAGAGCCGTGGCGTGTTTGAATTGGCCCCATTCCCATCGTGTTCCTGTTGCCTGGTACACAGAAAAGCCTGAGCTGGGCTTGGTGCCATTTCGATGTGCTCCCATTTGGCTTGGCAGAACCGGGCTCTTAACACATCTCTCCCCATGGTTTCTGGGACCACTTGTTGAATGCACCACGCAAAATTTCCTCAATGAATGATTTCAGAGTATGGAAACCACAGAAAAAAGGTCCTTTCACTTGCAAAAACATTACTAAGGAGAGGGTTTAACTATAGGCACTACTTTTTCTTAATGCACGTCAACTAAAAATGAGTTTCTCTTTGCTGGTGTTTTGGGTTGGGTTGGGTTTTTTATGTGAAATTATTTCATCTTTGGCTTGCATCCTGTTAATTTAAGTTTTAATGTGTTTTTCCGCATTATCTGTAATCTGATCAGCCCCCTTTACATGACTGCTAATGATTTGCATTCTCATATTTTTGTATAAAACCTCAGAGATATTCAGAATCAGAGTAAATCATATGAGAGTAAATATCACTGAAACAGGCATATTATCACTAGCAGCATTTAGGCCAGTTATCCAAGTACTGGTGAATGCTCAAGTTACATTTGAAACGTGAAAATATTCATGTGAGGAATCTAGTTATTTTGTGAAGCAGGAATACAAACAGAATTCTATGTTATTCCAATGAAGGCAACAGAGTTACACGACAGGTGAATTCAGTCTGTACTACATCCTTTCAAAACAACCACCACTAATTTATTTATAGCGGATTTTTTCACAGTTGTTGAAAATCCATCCAGCTTTACACATTTGCCATCCCCTATATAGTGTGCAAGATTACTAAGAGCTGATTCTTCTGCTTCTCAGTTCACTGAAACTGTCATTTAACTCAAAAAGTAGTTGTCTTACTTTAAGGACTTTTTCGACATGCGGCAGTCCCAACCATAAGGAATAGTTCCCAGAAAGCATACGGGCATTTTTTATTTTCCAGTGAAAGTTCCTATTCCCTAAAGCTCCAATAACCTTTAGGATTTTTGCAGCAGGCTGGACGTGGAATTTACAGGTATTACCAATATTGTCTTGCAATCAGGTCGCTGAACTGAGCTGGTTTGCAGAAGTCATCCTAGTCTGAAAAGAGATTTTCAGAAACCTCAGTATCTTTCCCACCATTCCCACAAGCACCCAGTCTGCATCCTTCCCAGTCTGCATCCTTCCCACATCCTTGGGTATGATATAGACTCTTTAGTGCACCTCTAGGAATAAACATATTTATTTCGAGTGCTCGGATATCAAACACAATCTCTCTCCGGGGCGCAGAGGATCCGGATCCAGTGCAGGCAGTGTTTCCACAGTTATCACCCCTTCGTTACCAGCTGCACAGCGATATGGAATTTCATTCCATTTCTGGTATGCAGCTTCAAGTCTTGGAAGCTATGATGAGATGTTCATCTTTACTGAACTCATTTCAGCAATGTGTCCATCGCTTTGAACAATTTGACACACAGAGATGTTTTTTACAAGTTGATTTTTGTTGCTTTCTTTTTGTTGACACGATTCACTTGTCAGACTATGTACTTGGGTTTTCATCACCTCTTCCCAAGTGGAGATTGCATATCTTCATTTTGGCAGTTTCTGGATTCCATCTCAAAATGTAACTACTGTGCTTTGTTGCTTTTAGTGCTGGAATCTCTAGAGATGATTTTTTATTGCTGCTTTGGAGGGGGAGGACGTTAGTGATTTGGCAACAGCCTTACAGCTGTGACCCAAAACTTCCTATTTTGCTCTTTATTTTTATAATAGCGTGTATTATTATAGTATCCAGAAGCCCAGTTTCCAACCCCAAGACATGATGACAGCAGATACAATTAAAAGCAGCACTTTGAAAATTGCACATACTAAAACTTGACAGGATCAAGTTTGTTTGCAAACTTACATAAAGCCTGTTGAAATTGCCTGAGATGAAAGAAATAAATATTTAAATGAAAATGGGCTGGTTCAGATTTGAGTCTACAGGTTTTTGATGGCATTGGGAAACCAGGAAAAAGTTGGTGATTAGTTGAGCTCAGATTTTTTAAATTAGTGCACAAGAAATATGTGAACATAGCTCAAAGGCAAAGCAAAAGCAGAATTTGACTGCATTTTCATGATCTGGAGTTATGGGCAGAAGTGCCATTAAATGATGTGGTTTATTCTCCTGGGTATCACATTCAACTGAATTTCGTCCAGTTACTCTTCCATTGAGACCAATCATTTGACCCTGATGAAAGCATATTTTTTTTTGTCACAGCATCATTTTCAGGATGGAATGTAGTTTTACTTTGTAGACATCAAGAAATGAAGAAGCCCTTGGTTCTCATGGTTCTCACTGCCAAGAAGTTTTGTCTGTTTGGTTTTTTTTTAAATTGTTATTAGTTTTGTCTGATATAATTTTTTAAATCATTGGTCTTTCATAGTTCTTTTTATGGTAAATTGAAAATCCAGAGTTTCCAAAAACAGTATTTTAGATATTATGATGAAGCGATAATGTAATCAAAGTGAACATCTGTCACTCTCAGCATTTTCTTCAGGCTTTGAATAGATTTTTACAATCCTCCTTCTATAATCAGTTTGTTTTTTAACATCATCGGTAAAATATGGACACCAAAGCTATAGGTTGGGAAGGCAGGAGGCAATATAGGTGACATAGCAATGCCTTTCTAGTAAAAGGGGTTTACAGCTGCGGTCTAATCTCCGCAAAGAACACACCCTTCTCCTTACTGTGTGTTACCTGGTTCACCCCAGGATTGCACTTGCCCTTTCTGCCACAGGATTGAACTGGGAGCTCAGGTTCAGTTGCTCATGAGTTTTTATCCAAGAGACTTCTCAGAATCACCACTTTCCAGGATACCGGTCCTTATTTCTAAAAGCATGGCCTCCGTTTCTGGTCCCTGAACGTCTGCCTTTGCATTTGGGTCTGTTGATGTGGCTTTGTTTGGGTAGTTAACCTGATTCCTCTTGGTGACTATCTTCTCTACTACTATTAGTATTTACTAATAGTAAATACTATTAGTATTTACTATTCCACTAACCTTTGTATAATCTATGCACTTTATCAGCAAATAAACTTTTTATTTATCTTCACAACCTAGATAAAAAGGGCATATAATTTTTGGTAGAATTGATTACTGTGAAACTCCTATAAAATACTTTTTTGGTGGTGACTAAGTAAGTATTGAATATATTCCTTATTATGTCAGAACCCACTCACGATTTACCATGCTCAGCCTCCAGTAATTCCAGCTGATGCCACTGAGATGTCCATCTCAGTAATTTAAGGCAACCTAGCGTAAAAGCATGCAACATACTCTTGTTGGCTATTAAATATTTGTTCTGTGATTTCAGACAAACTCAGTAATCCCCAGTTGCTGTGACTTCACTGGAGCGATTATGCATCATGCCAGAAGGCATTTCCTTGTATGAGTCACAAATTTCTTCTAGACTGAATGAGTACACTAAGCTCTGGTGTTCAGAGGATGAGCAGATTTTACAGCTGTAGAAGGAATTTAGTTTTTAAAACTCAGACTTGGTGTAATGAACTTGCTTGAATATATCCTGGTGGACTATATTATATATAATCAGCTTATAACAGCAGTTACCCTAAATAAAACATCCCATTTTCTGTGTCAGTCAGCTGCTCCTGTGATTAAGGCAAATCCTGCAAGAGGTTACAATGGTATGTTTTAATTAGAGAAGGTGTCTCTACCAAATGAATCACAGCACCGAACCTAACAGTTACAGCACATGCGTGTTCAGGTCTGGGAAGTGTCAGGCAGGATGCCGAGCTACAGCCTCACATTCAGGTCTTGCCCAGCATCCTCCATAAATTCTGGGATGTTAAAGGCCCAGAGATTTCATGCAGAGCCACCTCTACTGTTAATCAGAACGTGGGGGTCAATTACCTATGTATCACAAGGGTTTTATATTATCTCCTATTAGTGTAGCATCTGCCCAACTTCTGTTTAAAATCCATAGCAACAAAGAGTCTCTTAGTCTTCATGAAATCTCATTAATTTAGAAATCTATTTATTTCTAAGGCTGTATTTGTAAGGCTGTATTTGATTATGATTATTATTATTACCCTGCTGATTTGGGATTTTAGCTCTTTGGGGGCATTTACTGGCTTATTACCTGCAACTGTTTTGTGGGCAGTTAGGCAGAGGAAGAAACAGAGGGCTTGCACTGTGGACTAGAGAAACCCAAAACCTGCTGAAACAGTAAGACTGTCTTCAAACAGAAGATCGCACTGATGGAACCAGAAAAATTATCTCAAAGAAAAAGTTTTATCTCAATTCCTGGAGCTATGATGAAAAGCTCCAGGTTGTTGGTTTTATTCTCCAAAAGATTCCTAATTATTCTATCCAAACAGATGATTTTTAGCTGGCCATAGAAATAGCATCACATGAAGCACTTATGCCAGATAGATGTGCAAAGTGTGATGAGTCACAGGCATAATGTGTAAGTGGGTGGCAATTAATATTTACATAGAGACTTGTCGTCTGCAAAGGGGTACAACCCAGCCTGAAACAAAAAACTCAACCTGTCTGGTCTCTGTTTCAGTAGTTACAGATTATTAATAACAAAAAAAAAAAAACTGAAGGAAATTAGAGGCTTAGGCAAATGAGCTGAAAATGGGGAGGTATTTCATTAACTATCATAAGAGAAGCCCTGTCTTCTCTGTCCGAAGTTAAACCACATAAAATGCTATAGAGAGGGCTTTAGGCTTTTTCATATTTGAACTGTAAGATTACAAAGAGCTGGGCCTAGTTTACTTATATATTACCACTGTTCTTGTTTATCACTGATGGTGTGCTTCGTTTCAGTGGCATGTGACATTTCCTTGGTAATAATCAGCTGTGCTGTGATGTGCAACTTTATATTCAAAATCAGAATTAGGCCTGAAACTGCTCCCCGGTAATAAGATAGACGAGTCAGGATTAAGATGGTTTTAGCTGCTATTTGTTCCCTTGAAGAACTTTGTTCTTTGTTATGCAAACATTGAGGAAGAGTCTGAGGCTGATCTTTTCTAGCTTTAATTATTTAGGTGAGAAACAAATCAGCTCAAGGACCATACTTTAGATTTGAAAGTTTAAATCTGGTTCTAAAGAATATTTAAAACTCTTGGCTAAAAGTCCCTGACTAAAACCCACTGGAATCAAGCACATTTCCTTAAGGAAGACTTAGGTGTTCAACATCTTTTCTGAATTTTAGCCCTTCAAGGACTGAGTACTTTCTAGCAAGACATACAGGCATATTTTAAATTGGAGCATGGAAGTAGTGGTGGTCCCACAAGCATATTTTATATCATATAGCCCTTCCAAGAAGGGCAAAAAGAATTGTTCACATGCTAATAATTAAAAATGTTCTTAATTTTTTTTTTTTTGCTAGAACAACATCTGATGCCACCTTTTTGCGAAACTGGTAGCAGAATTTGGTGATGTATATTCAGAGGTGTCTTAAGAACAGGTTCTTTCCATTTTTTCCTCTTTTTTCCAGCTCATTGAGGAACCATCCTTGAAGTTAAATAAAGGGATCCCTATTTTCATTGTTTAGATTGGCATTAAATGTTTACTGCCCATAAACCAACAGGTCTCTATTGAGAAAACTACTTTTTAGGGGGGTTTGCCCTGGATAATGAGAGAGGAAAAAAGAATAAAAACTTAGTGTAAATGTGCTTACTAGAATTATCAATTAACTGAGCAAAGAAAAAAAATATTAACAGACCAATCTCTATTGTTAGGTATGAAAGGAAATAACAGAATTGCTCTTCCATTAACAACTAGGAAATGGGCTCAAGTGTGCTCCTGTGCTAAAAGGACAAGTGTGAGGAATGGCATTGTAGGGTGTTCCTTTGACTCCAGATCAAATTTGCTCATTTTAACGGTGAAAAGATTCTTTTTCTATCCAGCAACTCTGCCAGCTAATCCTCCACATGAAAGTTGAGCTGTGCTCTGTCTGATTCACACTTCATCACCTGTAGTAAGGACCAGGCAGCTGGTGCAGACTTTTGTTGATGATGGAAGAGAGTCTCGTTCCCTTTCCATTAGCTGGGCTGGCCTGTGTTATGCTAAGTACAGTAGTAAAAATACATTTTTATCAGGAAATTCAGTAGATACGGCACAATTTAAATGAGTCCCCACACTAAATGCATCTGTTGAGTCAGTATTTTACTAACTATGGTTGGACGTTCACTAAAAGATAAAGTGTAATGTCAAGTGTTGGGTTTAACTCAGTGAACTGAAAGGGTCTGGGCAGCAGCTCACTTCTCAGCTTGGATAGATGGACAGAAAAAGGCAGCAAAAGCAGCAGGAACCATCTTGCTTTCTCATTCATGAATAAGAGATGTGGTTGCATCCAGAGGGATGCATAGATACAGCTATGCAACACTTCACTTGCACTCCACCGTTTGGGTTTTCCAGTGTGCCGAGCTGGAAGCAAAGGGTTTCATTCAGGCTCAAGCACCTTTCTTTCATCACTTAAGGCACAAGCCCTTTTCAACACTTGGGCACAAATTGCACAGCAACAGGAGCTTGGCAGAATAAGCTACTCATAGTGCCTGGACCGGTGATCCCAAAACTACATATACATAACCCATGCAGACTTGGGTTAAAGAAAATTATGTCAAAACTGATGAAAAGAACTCTGAAGACAGGCCAAACTCTTCAAGTTGCAGCTGGTTAGCATGGGAAGTGGATGTGATTGAGGACTTCACGTGTAGCCATGGATAAGGATCACAAAATACACGACAGAGTGATAACTGTTCTTTAAAATAAAGCTTAGATGGTTAGACTGATCTCAGTTTAGAGTTTGTTTCATAGCTTCATTTTTAAAGAGACCCTGTAGAGTAGTTATGGGCTACAAATTTGTTTTGATTTGGTCTCAAATATGTATTTTTTGTTACCTCTTTCGAAATATTCCCAAGCATCACAAAAACGGCAACAATAAAAAAACTAAACTAAAAAAAATGGGCAAATTTTTTTTCTAATTATTTTTAGAAAATTTTTAGAAATGGGTGCTTTATATTTTAGTTAAAAGACAACTCAATTTTGTAATATTTTTCAATAACACATATGGACACTAGCCACAGATGGAGATCCCTTGTGCTAGAAGCTGCACAAATTTCCTACAGATTATAAGTGTTCCTGACTTTCTAAATTTCTGTGAGAATCCGATCTATTTTTAACAACTTCTACAATTTTGTTCCCATGAATAGACCCCTATATTGCTAGAATGACACAATTAGCATGTGTGAAGTTACAGAAGGGTATACGAGTTTACAGGATGAAATCATCAGTTTGAAAGTAGGTAAAACAAATGAGAATAGAAAGGGAGGTGGAAGAAGACTGTGCACTTCTTACTGTTATGAGCTGGGATATGCCCTTCTGCTGTGGTTGTAGGGAATTTTCTCATTGAAGGAAGAGGGGCCCAGCTTGGTGGGTCTACTTCAGCAATACATTTAATACATGTTTCACTTCAGTGTAAGAGTTCATCCGAACCACCTTTCTTGCTGTATGTTTATGCACTTTCCTGTGCCAGTGTCTGTATGAACTAATTTTTCTATAGACTGAACATTATGTCACATTTTAGGGAAACAAAGCCAAAGATATCCTTGCTGAGAAGTGGACTCGATTCACAGCGCGGTTGTAGTTTGTACTTCCTAATGTGTTCTTAAAAGACCAGGTTGAGGAATTTTTCTTTTCAAAATGTTGTATAAGATTTTTATCTCAGCTGTGTCCCTTATAATCAGAGCCCTTGATTAGAGGCTCCCTTCATGAAAGACCAGTAGCTACTGCAATTAAATATATAATACTTCTGCCCCTGCTACAATTTAGGCATTTTTTTTTCCTTAGGAGACACTCTTATCTGATATTGAGTCTGAAGGACAGCAACTTATCTTTCTTTTTCCCTCCCCCCTTTCCCTGACAAAACATTTCCCCAGTCTCACTGCCCATTCATTGAAGGAATTTTGATAATACTTTATACCAGTCACTGGCCAACTCTTTGGGAAAAAAAAATGCCAAAGACATGTTAGTGCTTGTTTCACAGTTAAAGGCACAGAAAGATAATCATCAAGAGGAAATGTCAAAGACTCACTGACTTTGAACTACTATGTAAAGGTGGTCCGGGGAGTAAAGTGAGCCCTTGTGGTGTGGCTCAGTGGGCAGGTGACATTGTATGAATCAGCATTATCTGCACAAGGCTATCTCAGTACATATGGGATTAGTCCTTATAGATGAGGTTGAATTTAGGCTGTGTACAAAAGCTCTATAAACGCTAGATCTGGTAAGTATTCAGCACTCAGCAACACCCCTCAAGAGCAGATAACTGGCATATAAGGCATGTAGAGGTGGTTGGAATGGAGATTGGACCTCCCTATACTGATCCCTGCAGCAGCTTCCTAACAAAAAGTCCATATCTGCTTGAGAATCTGGCAGGAAAGCCCAAAGTTTAACTGTCATATTAAACATCCAGTTTAAGTTCATTACTACTTGAAATGATGACTAGACATTTATTTAACTTAGCTTTTTTATGTGAGGTAGGAATGAGGACACCTAATCCTGAACATTTTGAGTGAGTTAAATATGACTAACCCAGCAGAACATTTATATTCTGTTGAAGGAGAGATACTTCTCTTTTTCTGAAGTCATTTTTTCAGTCGTAGGGCAAAAAATGGAAGTTTCAACACTGTGGTAGAAAAAGTTGTCCATTATCCTGCCACTGAAGAACACGTCTTCACTAATATCTGAGCTATTGAAATAAAGGGGGGATGGGAATTACTAATTTGATTATTTTTTTCATTAAAAAAAAAAGCATCACTGTAAAGTTATTGGAAAACTATGGGATGTCTTTTTATTCCCTTGAAATGCTCACATCTGTCTGCTAGACTCTCATATTCTCAAACTTACAGGTAACCCAAATTACGGCCCACATGCAATTACAGATGGAAAACATATACTCTGTAGAGGTAGCATGTTCTTTAAAAGAGAGAAAAACAAGTCATTTGGATTCAGACCATAAGAACAGAAAGGAAAGAGAGAGGAGAGGAGAGGAGAGGAGAGGAGAGGAG
>BJBW01023605.1:219-10702 GCA_004320125.1 Scolopax mira
CCATACTTGCCCTTGTTAAATTTCATTAGGTTTTTCTTAGCCCAACTCTCTAGCCTGTACAGGTCTCACTGGATGGCAGCACAGCCTTCTGGGGTGTCAACCACCCCTCCTAGCTTTGCTGAGGGAACATTCCATCCCTTCACCCAGGTCATCGATGAATATATTGAAGAGGACTGGACCCAGTACTGACCCCTGGGGAACACCACTTGTTACAGACTTCCAGCTGGATTCTGTGCCCCTAATCATAACCCTCTGGGTCCTATCTTTTAGCTGGTTTTCAATCCACTTCTTCTCCACAACGGAAGAATCTTCTCTCGTTGTAGAATCTTCTCCACAATGAAGTGTTCTCACAAATTCTAAATCCTACGTGCACACGCACACTCTGATGCTTAAGACATTAACCCAAGTTATTCTCCTTCACTCTGGATATCAATTATTGCCAAGGTGAGCCAACGGCATTGACCATGTCTCTGCTACTTCATTTCAGTAAGATCAGCCAATTTCCATTAGCAAAACTCTGGTTTTGTCAAGTTTTTGGATAACCTCCATTTCAGCACATGACTTGGAGGAACAACAAAGATGGGCTGAGGTAAGGGCTTTTTGAGGTAGGCATTCAACAAAGAAGGAGGGGCTCTGAAGCAAAGAAGGGGCAAACCAGGATACTGATATACTAAAATAACTCTGCTTGGAGTAAAAGCAGTGTGTCTACACAAGGATATCACAGTCTACCATACCCTGACAGCTCTTCACCTGAAACTACAAAGCTCCACAAATAGGTTTTTTTGAGTTGAACCCTTACACCAGAAGCATGCTGCCGCAGTAGCACCACCATCCAGTTCCTGCCATCCTAGATGAACTAAGCACCAGAAAAGGCAACAGCATTTGAAGTGTTCCCCAAAGCAACGCTGCCTTTGTTTGGATGGAGACAGAAGTATCACCACCCAGTGAAGTTTTTACACTGCCTCAGGGACGCACTGAGACTTCCATCCAGCCTCTCTAACAAATCCACCCACCTCTCAAGCCTCACCTCTCAGTGCCCACAACTTCTTTCCAGAGCTGAGGACACAGGGACCCAAACAGCTCTATACAGGTGCACCCATCGGATGCAGAGCTCCCAAGGAGAGGCTAAAATGAAGCCTGTGAGGTTTGAGGGGTGAAAAATGGTATGTGCAAACCACTCGTGGCTCACCAGAGGGAAATCTTCACCTTCCTAGTCTTCCCAGCACCTCCAGTGACCTCATCTTTCCCAGTTCAAATATGCTGCTACAACCTGACTGGAAATTAACTGTCCATTGTGACAGAGAAGGGGTGGAAGAAGGTGCAGGGCAGGCTGTGGATACAATAAAGTGAGGCCAAAGGGGAAAGCCAGCAGGAGGCACATGGATGAACCAGGATTATTCATCTACTCACTTGTTCTCTGAGGTTTTGTTTGGTTTATGGTTGCATTTTTTTCCTGCTTTTTTTGTTTCCTGAGGTTTGGGGGTTGTTGTTATTTTAATTTTTATAGTCTGCTTTGCAATCACCAAGAAATTTCAGCACCAAATTAACTGAGCACTTTTGTGTTGTTATACAACAAAATCTCTCTTAGTCCTGCTGGTGTTCGTGGTCTGGAATAAAGACTAACTCCTCTCACTAGAGAATGACACTAGTTTAAGGAATGAGATTATAGGTACATAAAATGACAGAAAATACACATGCATTAAATTTTTCTTATTCTTATATTTTATATAAGTATTATTATCCAATATACACATGCATTTGGGATGGATAAATGGATATTCATACCCTATATATGAGTGTATTTGTATATAGGACATAAATACAATTTATATTACCAAATATTCCACATTCAATATTACTCCGTATCTAAATCATTGAGAATTATCAGCTACAATGTTAGTTTACAATAACAGCGTTTACATTCACCGAAGTCCTCTGATAGCACAATGTACATAAAATGTGCTGCAGAGAAACTGAATGGAAATATTTTCTAGAAACAGCAGAGGGGGATGTTAGCACAACTGGCTTTGAACCAGAATTTAACTGTATCTGTAATTGCCTTTTAACTCAACGCCATACTAAACTCCTACATTAGCTAAAGATGCACCTTCATTTCATTACTGCACTGGCCATTTTTCCGGTTAGTTTGAAAGCTTTATTTCATCTATTCTTCATACTCAAGGACTATTAAATTCAACACTGATTAACTATTTTCTTTTTACCATTTAGTATTTTTCCAAGTCTAAAGCAGAAAAGTTCCAGTAACTGGAATCCCGCTAAATCACTATCTAAACTTCAGCAATATACAATGCAACATACTTTAGAAGGTAATAATTTACTTTAGGCACAGAAGAGCTTTTTTTTTTTTTTCATTTACGCAGTGGAAATACAATTAAAAAAAGCATCAGTGATAAGACTATTAACATGTAAGTCTATCCAGCTTCATAATGAAGATGAAAGAGATTAAACAGAAAATAGGAATAAAAAAGAACTGTTAACGAATCGGTATTTTAACTGGCATTAAAGCCATCAGAGCAAAACCATTACGATTGTTTACTTCAAATAAAGGCAAGCCTGCATGCTACTGCTCGCGACACAACCTTTATGCAGAATGAAATGAGAAAATTTTTCCAGCTTCTGATGTAGCCAGATTAGATCCTTTCTAAAGTTTCCTCATCTGCAAAAGCATCTGATGTATTTTGACAACCGTCGTCCATCCTATTTCTGCGATTCCCCAACTACGCAGATTCCCAACATAAAGAAATATGACCACAGATTTTTAGTAATGATGGGATTCACTAAGAGGAAAGACTAAAAATCTAGCTTTTCACAGGTGAAATACCGGCTTCCATTTCGACAACTACTTTTATGATGTCATACGTTTGCCATGAACTTCCCATTAGGGAAGGTTTACCAGTCAGAAGCACGACAGCAGTTCTGCAACAGACCTCCACCTCTGACACAAGGGTACGTGCAATACTTCTTCCACAAAGCAAACAAAACCTCTTTTTTTAATGCTCCAGCAGTACAGCCACCTACCCAATACCACAGCAGCCAAAACCAAACACCCCACCTCAGGAATGCTACCACGGAATTAACGCCCTGTAAATCAAAGGCACAAGAGGACGGACGTACCTGAAAGCCCCCCAGTGTGGCTGGCGAACCAGCCGTTTCCCCTTTGATTTACAGACTGGGCAGCGACACGCCAACCTCCCGCGGCAGAAGCCCTCTTTGAGGACACGGCAAAGTTACCTTTTTATTAGAAGAAACACACCACTGATTCTGAAAAGCGACCAGAAACTATCCGCCGACCCCTACGCCGGGGTTTAGGGACCCGAGGACGATGTTGGGACCCGGGGGGGGGGGCGGGCTCCCCCGGGCACTGCCCGGCACCGAGGCGCTGCTGGTTCGCGGAGCGGGCGTTCCTGGCTCCGCCGTGCCGGGCCCCCCCGTCCCCGGGACGGGATCAGCCGCGACTCCCGCCGCCACGAGTGGTGGGCCGGGGGCTCAGCCCCACGCACGGAAGTTTCGCGAAGTCACTTCGGAGCCCCCCCCTCTCCGGCTCACGCCCCCCCCCCCCCCGCCTTTGGAGCCNNGGCCCGCCGCCCCCCCCCCCCCGGCTTTAGGAGCTCGGCCCGGGGGAGAGCGGGCGGTGGCACCGCGGAGAAAAGTTACTTGCCGACGGCGCCACCCGGCCCGGCGTGTCCCCCCCCTCACCCCCCGGCCCGGTCCCGGCCTCCCGCCGCCCCCTGCGCCCCCCGCTCCTGCCGCGGCGGCGGAGCAAGATGGAAGGCGCGGGGCCGCCCGCCCGCCCGCCCGCATGCCCCCACTCCCTCGCGGGGCGGCTGCCGCCGTGTCCCCGGGACGGTTGGCGAGGAGGGGAACCGGCGGCGCAGCAGCCCCCCGCCCTCTCTCCCCCCCGCGGCGTGGCTGCCGCCCCCCGCGCCCACCTCGCTCCGGCTCGGCTTGCAGGCAGATGGGGATGTTCTTCTTCCAGCCCGGCATGGCTCCGCGCTCAGCGCTGCTCCTGCTCCTGCTGCGGCGGCGGCCGGGGGGGCCGGCTCATGGCAGGGCGAGGCGGCGGCGACCCGCGCTCGGGGGGTGGAAGTCGGTGGCTCCGGCGGGCAGCGGCGGAGGGGCGGCGGCCGCTCGGTGGGAGGGAAGGAGGGAGGGAAGGAGGCCGGGGGAGGGGAGGGGAGGCGGCGGAGCTCCTCCTGGGGGACGGGAGGGAGAGAAGGAGGGAGTGGGACGGGCTCGCCCCGGTTCAACCGGGGACAGACGGGGGGTGGGATGGCGAGAGGGGAAGGCGCGGAGGAGCGCCCGGCCTCAGCCCTCCCCGCCGCCGGCCGCACAATGGAGGGCCCGGGGGCGGCCCCCGCTCCGGCAACGGCGGGGCCAGGTGGGGCGGGACGGGGAGGAGCGGAGCGGAGTCGGGGCCGGCGCTGATCGGGCCGCCAGGTGCGGGCCGGGGCGCGGGCGCGGGGCCGCCGCAGACAGGCGGAGGCCGCGGGGAGCCGCACCGCTCCGCGCCCCGCCGGCGGAGAAGGGTAGGGAGGGCTATGGGTGCGGCTGTGACACGCGTGGTAAAGGCTGCGGGGACGGGGAGGGGCGTGAGACCCGCGCCCCGGGGGTCGCCGTCTCCTCACTTGTTGAAGAATGCGAGTTTTGGCCCCGTCCGAGCTCCCGAAATTGGGGGGGGGGGGGGGGGGGGGGGCCGGGGGGGGGGGGGGGGGGGGGGGGGGGGGGGTGTAGGGACGGTGTTGGCTGCTGTGTGGCACCATCCCGCCCTGCCCCTTCACCTCACGGATGCGGCGTGAAAGTGGGGCTCGTCCCCTTCCCTTTTACTCTGGCAGATGGGGGAGTTTGCCTGCGCCCAGACGCGCGGAAGCTGGGAAAGAAGGAGTTAAAACAGCAGGCAAGCTCCCGCGGAACGGCACTGACAGCCCCTTGATCAAATCATCCCGAATTTGCACCATAAAGAGTGCGGGACCCGGTTGTGACAGGTCGGATTTCTGTCATTATTACAGCCGATTCCTTACGACCTTTTGACCAAAAGACCTCGCATCTCACCACTGAAATTCTTTCTGACACAGCCATGTCCTAGCAGGAGACTAATGCTGCGGCGATTAAATATTCCTTTTATTTTTTATAGGAAAAAAAAATAAACCCACTATAGAAATTCAAAGTGGCAGGTTTGGGTGTTATTTAATAATAATGATAGTAATATAAGTGAATTTTTATTTCTGTTTTTCTGAGGCACTGCCGGGGGTGGACTGCTATATGAGCTTCATCCTGGCTAACAGTTATGTTGTGATTATTTTTGCACTCTCGTTTCCTCTTATTTATAGAAATTATGTCATTTTTCATCGTCTGAAAACTACACGTGAACCCTTCATTCAGATTAACATTTGAAGGGTTTCCTGAATTTAATTTCATCTGTAAACATAATGTCAGTTTCCTGACACAGCATATTTCTGTGTTGACTTTGTGCCAGCGCGTAAAGCAGAATGTGTGTCTTGGTACTCATCAAAACCCCTTGATTAAAATCCTGTTGATGAGAGCTGCAGCTACTGGCTTTTCCTTGATTGCTCTTGGGCCGGGGTCCCATCGTCAGTGATGGATGTCACGCGTGGCAGGGTCACTGTACCAGTGTGACCCAAGTGAGGAGTAAATATATCCTGTATTTCTGATGAATTAAGAGTATACAATAAGGCTTTTGCTGGCTTTTGCTGGCAACTCTCCTGCTGCCTACAAGAGGCCAGGTGATACCTGACAGGACAAGAGGAAATGGGCACAAACTTGAACATAGGGAGTTTCACCTAAACATGAGGAGGAACTTCTTTACTTTGAGGGTGGTAGAGCACTGGAACAGGCTGACCAGGGAGGTGGTGGAGTCTCCTTCTCTGGAGACATTCAAAACCCGCCTGGACACGTTCCTGTGCAACCTGCTTTTGGTGGACCTGCTTTGGCAGGGGGGTTGGACCAGGTGATGTCCAGAGGTCCTTTCCAACCCCATACTACTCTGTGACTCTGTGATCTATAACAAAATCAAATAGTACAATGATAACAAAACAAAAACATTTTTCCAAGTTAGAAGCATCAGATTGAGTTTATATCAGGCTTGAATTGTGTGACCACTGATATTTTTGTTTCGTTATTGGGAGGACTAAATTTGCATTTCCTACACCTTTAAGCTACAGTCTTGTGTCCTTTCTTCAAGAAAAGACATGTTTATACTAATATTCTCCTTCCTTTCATAGTTCCTTTACTTAAATAATGTTGGGAGAACGGAGTTAATTGCTATTTCTAAAGAAAAATGTGACAGTGCATGTGAATTTCTAAGCATTATAAAATAAAGATCTCCAGCCAGATCTTTTGCTCGCAGGGCAAAGCTTCCAGAAGATGGCTTTGGGGCTTGCAGGCAGAACAACTGCAGTGCCCCAGGCAGGTTCAGAGGAAAGGGAGAGGGACAAGACTCTGCGGCTGCTCAGCCCGGCGGGCAACCCACTCCAGGAGCTGGTGCTAAAAACTGTCCCAAGAGCCGCTGGAGAATACACAGCCTGGAAATAGGTTTCAAGGCAATAAAGTGGTTTAGAAGCCATACAGCTACTTTTAAAAAATTACTTTGGCACTTACTCTCCTAACCTCTGCCATTTCTTAAAGGAAACTTGGGCCTTAAAGTGCTATGGAATGAAATGAAACGTCAGATCATTATGTGTTATCTGTGTCTTAAATCTTACCTACTACCTCTGATGTCCAGCTTTCACTCCCAGTCTTTCCATTATGAATGAAAGAAATACAAACATTAAGCCTTAACATTGTAGTTCTGATCCACCAGCTGATTTTTTGCCAGCACTGGAGTTCTGCAAAATTGCAGGTCAGAGGAATACAGTAATAGATTGCCCTACTCTTCAGTCCACAATAAGCCATTTTCTAGTTGGGTTTGGGGTTTTTTTTTATAGTGCCATCTCTTTGAATGTGCGTAAAAACTCCTTAGGACTGAATGTGAGATTTCTCAGGGTCCTGCAGGAGTCATAAAATCCCAGCTGCTGGTTTGGATTTGCTCCAGAAATGTATTTCAAAATGAGATGGAAGTCCTATTTTTTCTAAATATCGCTGACTTCTCTGGAATAAGTGTGCTACATATTAAATAGATGTCAATATTTGCACCATTGAGTGGAATATGTATGCTTCTCTCTGTCTTATGCAAGACTTTACAAATAAATCCTTTTAGGCGATGACACTCAGTAATTCCCCATTTCTGCGCTACAGGACAAGCTTGCCTGGGTGCCTGGCTCAAGTTAATTTAATTGCATTCTCTTATTCACATGAGCTGTTTTACACTGAACAATGGAAGAAAGCGGTCACCTGATTTAGATGTGCTTTTTATGGTGAATATATCACACCAACAGCATATAAACTTCCTGCCAGTGCTTTTCTGTCTACAGTGTTTTCCCCTGGAGAATTTTAAATGAATTGAGTCTTGATTTTCAAGGAGGCACCCTTTCTTCCTCCATAATGGAGGTCATCTAAAGCATGTATAATAACACCCTAGAATTAATCAAAAAGCAAAAGAAGCATAATATTCCCAAGGAGAGGTGTTATTCTGTGAGCATTCAAAAGAAGAGATTCTTTTTTTTTTTTTTTCCTCTTCTTACGTATTCCCTAAAGCTAGGTAGGAGAAATATGCAGATGATGGGGCTGAGGGTTCACTTCTGGAGGACTGGAATGTTTCTTAGTAACTGCAGATTTGAACCAACAATTACCTCTAAGTTACAAGAGATGCCTCAGCTTTAAGACTTTAAACTCTGTGGGTTTTCCTCAGTGACTGACACTATCCATGCTCACATACATGTTTGTGATTAAAGAGCTTTAGAAAGTGTCAAGGAGAGTATCTCCTACAAATAAGAATCCAAAATGACCTAATAAAATAACTTTGAAAATATTGCAACTCCTACACGTTTCTGGTCATTCAAGCCCTGGCAACTTTCATGTCATTCTGAGTAGATGAAAAATGCTTGTGCCTATCACATTGTTCTTCACGGCTCTGCAGTATTTACCTGTGCTGTCTGGGAGGAAGGAGGGGTAAGTTCTGATCCTTTTAGAGGGACCTGCACCAATACTTGCTCAAGACTGAGGTATTCCCACTAAGGGTTACATAAATATGTAGAAGTCACATTAAATTGTGATGTGATTTCATTAAAGAAGTGATACCAATCTTGCCAGAACTGAGCAGAACCAGAGGCACACTCTACACATCATTATCTTCCCTGCACACTGCTCTTTTATTTTCTCTTTCTTTATTTTCCTTTTATTAAAAAGGTGTCTTATCTTGAAAGCTATTTGTCACTTTTCTGAACATCAGATCAAAAAGTTCATAGATGAGACATAAGGAGTATACGAACAATTGATTTTTTTTTTACATGCATTTCAGCAATTTTATTAACAAATGTTAAGAAAAAATAGTAAGACATCCCACTGCAGAGCCGTGCCCATTTGTTGGCAGCCTGACTGGGAGTATCCTCCTTAGGATAGTGCAGAAGACACAGTACCTTTTGTTTGTGGCCCCCGTGAATCTCTCACATTGCCACAGTGGAAGACGTCAGCAGGAGAGGAGAAGGTCTGAGCCTGCCTGTGGAAATGGGCCCTGCAAAAAGTTAAGACTCAGGTTACCTGGTCTGTCAGTCCCAAACAGGTTTAGGAATCAGCTAAAACGCAAACATGATTAGTTTGGGCAAATTGGCAGCAACTCCATGTATGCTCAGTACCAGAAGTATAGGTACCTATATGATTATAGATAAGCACTTTCCTGGTGCAGCCTTCCAAATAACAAAAAAAGAAAAGGTGGAAGTTTTAACGACTGTATTTGTGGGTTTAGGAACCTGCATTCTACCTGTTGCCCATGTTATGTGTGTGTGTGCCTTTGCCATCTCATGTTTTGAGAAGGCAGGAAGATTTCTTCCATTTCCTTAGAAGACAACGTTTTTAAGGTTCTATCTCAGATCCTTGAACTACAGCAAACAAGCTTACAGTTAGCAGAAGATATCTATAGAATCTTGGTGATGCCGGCATCCTTGTGTCAGACAGACATAAAAACCCCACTGGGTGGCAGACTTTCTGGGGCTACTTAACTTGCCTTTTCCTGTTTCTTTCACGTGTCCTCAAAACAAAGAGACACCGCTTCCTGGTATGCTGAGGCTTTAAGCACTGGTATAGGTACCCAAGTTCACAATTTTGTTTCTCATGTGCTGCTAAAATACAATACTCTAATTAGTGTTCATAGCTGTTTTCTTCACACAAAAATTAGTTTTGTAAATCAGTTGCAAAGGGCTACACAATTAACAATGTCATGAAAAAAGAAAATTATGCAGATGTTAAATAGTCTGACTTATTGCTGCCTTTTTGTACTGATACTGAAGTATAAATAAAATTAAAGCATCAACTAGAAAGAGGCTTAAAAAACTGGAATTGCTTAAAACTGTCATCTTTGCAAAAGGCGTCTCTATAAATAACCAGCTAAAACAGATATAAGGAAAAACATTCAAAAGTATCTGAAAGTATCTAACAATTCTTGATGTAACTTAAGCCCCGAACCAATATATCTACATGCCAATATGCCTATATCACTGACAACACTAACAATCCATGAATGACCTCACATGCTGACATCTGCAGGCATTCCCACCTCTGCCAGTGTTGTAAGCCCTGGCCCTGACAACCTGCTTTGTATTTAACCTTTTCCATATGTCCCGTTCCAGGAAAAACAATGTATGACACATTAGTTGAGGTTGTAAGGTACCTCTGGAGATGACTTAGTCCAAAATCTCCTGCTCAAAGCTGGATCAGGCAGAGGAGGTTGCTCACAACCATGCCTAGTTGGGCTTTGAGTATCTTCAAGGATAGAGACTCAAACCTGTCCAGCTGTTGTGGTCCCACATTGGGCACTAATAAATCTGTCATGGTTTGGGCCAGACTGGCCACTGAGATGAATGACAGCTGCTCTCCCCCACCTCTCTCTCTAAGGAGAGGAGGGAAAGAGAGAAAGAGACTTATTAGTTTAGAAGGCGGCAAACTACTTTAATTAAAATTTTAATAATAAAATAATAAAAAGGAAATAACGAAATATATACAAAACCAGTTTCAAGCTGCTGGGATGATGATCATGGCACTGGCAGGCACTGGGAAAGTATCGGACTGGACTCAGTGATGGACAGTAACCGGATTCGGGAATGCACGGATCAGGATCAAAGGCAGACAGAGTTCTCCTTGGATGACGGCCATTGAAGAAAGAGAGCCGACCCTTTCAACCCTCAGCTTTTATACTGAGCGTGATGCAGATGGGATGGTGTCACAGTTTGAAGTAAAAACAAACCATTTTTGTGTTCTGTAATTTTATATTTTAGCTAGGCCTCCTCTAACTCTCTGAAATTAAAGCCATATTGTAGAGAAAACTGCTCGTTCTCAGGATGATAAGGGCAATGTT
>BJBW01023643.1:0-21427 GCA_004320125.1 Scolopax mira
GGTGGTGGGGCACTGGAACAGGTTGCCCAGGGAGGTGATTGAGGCCCCTTCCCCGGAGACATTCAAGGTGAGGCTTGACAAGGCCCTGGGCAACCTGGTCTAGTTGGAGGTGTCCCTGTGACTGCAGGGGGGTTGGACTTGATGACCTTTGAAGGTCCCTTCCGGCCCAAATGATTCTATGATTCTTCCTGTGGGAGCTGATTTTCAGTCTTAAACTAAAATCTTAAGAAAAGAATCTTTGCCTTAATAGGAGACCAGAACATAATGTCTGAGGAGTGAAGTTGATACATGTGCTCTTTACTTTGGAAAGTTAGGTGATCTTTTGGATACTTTGAAAGAGCATTGAGCTGTCTAAAGATAAGGAGGAAGACTTAGTTTAGTTCTCTGGAAAAGTAGCAGGAAAGTAGGCAATAGTTTTGCAACACTTGTGTCAGCAATTTAGTAGATACCAGTACCACATATTATAGGATGGAAAAAATATTTTACATAAAATAAAAACCAAACCAAAGGAGATTTCACTCACTCATACTTTGTATCATGTTTGCAAGCACTAAAATGGCTGTGTGTCTGAGGAGTGTGTCCAGCAGTCAGGCGCACCCCATGCTTGCATCCAAATTTTATGTCCAGGATCTGCTGCAACAACATTGTGAGCATGGGATGCCAGATATCAAGTCTTCTTTGCATGTCCTGAGTTCTTCATAGGTTGGAAATTATTTGCAATTGAATGTGTTGGGTTTTTTACCTTTATGGAGCTCTCAACAGTTTGTCCTTCCCCACATCTTTGAATCGTCACTACTTTTGTCTCCAAGGTCTGGTTATCTTGTGAAGCTCCATATCTTCCTGTGGTCTTGAAGACCTGATAATCTACCATTATCATAGACCAGCCTAAGACGCCTTTTCCTTCTTGTGCCTCAGAACCCAAATATTCCCATTCACACCAATCTTAGCCTTTCTATTGTAGTTCTCTATAAAGATGCTGCCTCTTAGGATACAAATCCTAATTTGTTCCTGTTTTTCTATGACACTGCAAGGACTCTGCTCTTGAGTACTTAATCAGTATTCCTGAACACCCAGGACTCAAATATTTGTTATTAATTAATAACAAATTAAGTTTGTATTAAGTTAAGAAGTACTAATTGAGCTAGAGATCTTTGTGTGTGGATAGGAGCTAATTTAAGAAATTTCATGCTGTTATGGAGCAGGTTAATCTAACCTATGTGGACCTGGCTTTATTCACCTGTAGCTGCTACTATGTAAACACTTTGTATCACCAACGATTGTAAGAGATTATTAACTATAGACAAAAACAATTATTTTAGGGTCACGTAACTTAATCAATAGCTATTGCATTGTGCAAACTCATCTTCTAATGTAAATGGAAGGAGACAGAAAACCATCAATATGTCTGGAACTACCTTTGTTATCACACATGCTTCAGGGCAGTGGTAAAACTTTTTCAGAATGCAGAGGCATCAACGGACACTGTTACCTCACTGGGGAAAATTGCTTATGGATCATTTTGTACACTGTCATCCTATAAGAGGAGATCACAAAATGTAACACTTGTATATAATTCTCACAATGGCATCAGCAATATGATTTGTATCATCAGTTGTACAAATCTGTGGAGACCGATAAAAAATTTTTCTGCATCTTTTGATCCATCATGTGCCATCATATTTACATAGAAGTGTAACAAAATAAAGATCAAAGGAACTTCTAGAGCAAAATGTGTCCTTATTACCCTATCTAGTTGCATTTTCTTGATCTTTTTTTTTGGTCACAATGATTAATTTTAAAGAAAAGAATATCTGCTTAACAAGAAAATGGGTGTATCTATTATTTTTAACATTTATAAATATGATTTGTTTCAGGTTTGTTTTCCATTCAGGTTTTCTACTGAAATAGATGTTTTAGGAGCATGATTTGTAGGAGATGTCTTGTAATAGATAAATGGAACTATTAAATGGAAAAATGTTAATATAGTTGTCTGCACTATGACAGCTGTCCAGTGTTGAAAAAATATTAATTAAATGTCTCTGAAATCTTTTCTTTATTCTTCTCTTTTAACATGTACAGCAAGCCTTTTAGTTTTGAGATTTGAAAAAAAGAGAGAGGTTAAGATTTGGTGAGAATGTGTTTGTTTGAATGCAATGTTGTCTATGTATATTTGATATTATGTCAGCACTGTTCTCTTCTTAAAAGCTTCAAATTCTCAAGACTGCTTTTTAAACCTTATTTTTAAATGGACCAGGTATCAATATTGTCAAAGCAAATATTTGCTGTGTTGCATTTTGGGTGTTCAATTTGTGTCGTGCGCTGTTGATCTAAATAAGTAATAAAATTTTGCAGAAGGCTGAGTGCAAAATTGTTTGTTAGTCAACTATATTTACAAGACCAGTATGTGCCTAGTACTGAAGAATTAACTACTGTATTCACATGTTCAGATGACCTGCAAAAAAACAATTGTCCTCTTATATAACTTCAGTAAGACCAACAAATTAACAAACTCATTAAGACTGCATGCTTATGGACTGCTAGTGTGCTGGCATCATTTCCAACACAACATTTTCTTTGCAAATCTCAAGCACAGGTGATGGTGGTGCTCACAACATATTAATGAAGTAAGTGGGTCCTTTCCATCTTGAGGGCACTGAAAGACAAATTTAGTTTCTCAGAATCACATGAAGCTGCAGCCAAAGGTCAGGAGCATGGGTTTAGGGTCCATTAACATAGTCTTACCCTATTTCAGAGAGGTTAAGAAAATTGACGTTATCATGCGTGCCTCAGCAACTGCGTTATAACACGGGATAACGCCATCATAAACAAAAGCTCTTGCTGATTCTGTTGTGCAGTTTTAGTAATCTGCCATTCCTTTTTGCACAGGAGTGTGGTTGTACCAGTGAAGAAACCCCCTCCAGGTAGCCTGGCCGTTACCACAGTCGGAGCTGCTACAGCCGGGAGTGGACTGCCACCGGGTAGTACACCTAATATATTTGCTGCAACAGGAGCTACACCAAAAAGTATGATTAATACAACAGGTATTGTCCTTAAATATTTTTGTGACCCTCATTTTTTTGTTTGTTTTTTGTTTTGTTACTTTTAGTGATGTTTTGTTTTTTTAATCATCTTTTACGTTACTGTTTTTTGTATTTGTAAAATAAAAACCTGGAAAGATTAAAGCTTGGCCTTTATTAAGGCTAGCATTTTCTCTTGGTGTATGTTTATAATCTTTTATAGTGCATGTTGCAGTTGCACAGCCTTAAATAAGGGAATAAATATCCTTAATTCTGTTTTATAATCATAGTTTAGAATTGAAATGAGCTAACTTCTCCAGTGCTCTGCAGTAAAGGATCTTTATAAGATATATACCAGTTAATCCCTCCTTTCATATAAAAGAAAGGAAAGACGACTAGCTATTTAATAAATATATTGTAGATTGTGGAGGGTTAATATTTTAAGCGATTACTATTTGTCAACAAAAAATATACTATGATTTTTGGAAGGCTTTTCAGTAAAAGCCTACCTAATTTAACTATAGTCATGTCTTATCAGCAGTTGTTTCTTGTGACCTACAGAAGGAGGACCTTTTTCAATTATTTATAATAGTAATAATGGGATTGTCTATCATGAGGGAGCCTGTTGACCATGGAGACTGTGGTTTCCATTCAGAAATGGATCCTTACTGAGAGCAACTGATGTTTACTTAAACTCCTTTGAAATGTCTGGCTGTGGTCTGTTTTCTTTCTAAACTAAGCAAAAACACTTGAGAGAAGAGCTCTCTTCAAGGATATCACAACCTCAGTCAAGGGTTGGAAAGTGAAAATCTCCCTGGGGTTGCAGAAAATGGAGGGGGAAGCTTTTGGCATCCTTCTGCTTCATGGAATAATATGAGACACACTCATTTTTTTTTTCTTTCCTTTTGCAGATTACCTTTAATACCTGGTAATAGAACTTTGCTTTTTCTAAGGATAAAAATACCCTTAAAATCTAATTATCCTGAGGCAGATGGGAGGAATGAATGCTCTGAATAATGTTATTACTTCTATGAACAGTTTCATTTGTGTAGCCACTTCTGTTAATCTTGAATGGATTTCCTTTTAGGTACTCTTATGTCATGCAAAAAATATCCTACATTGGAAACCCTGTTTTCCAAATGATACTGAATAGTGTAAGCTTGTCAGTCTTCTCACTGATTAAAGATCTGAACTGTTTTGGCTGGAATGTAGTAGCTCTTCTTTGTAAGTAATTGCATTTAAAAATCAGTCATTTCCCCAATACTGTTCTTAGTAGAGGACAGTATTGCAGGTACCATGGTATGTTCATTGTGGATTAGAGGCTGCTTTTTTTGGTATATTTTATAACTTTTTTTTTTTTTTAATTCAACTGTTTTTGTCTCCTAGTCTATGGATTAACTTGATTAAAAGAAAAGTATTGATTCAGTGGAACTTCAGCAAGTATCAGATTTAATTAGAACTATATGTCTACTGAACTTGTTTAATGATCTTATTTGGTAAAGCCTTTTATGCCTGAATTCATCTGAATGAGCTTTATTGATGAATTCTCTTAAGAAATAGTTTGAAATGTCATTCTCCTCCAACCTTTTGATTTGGATTTTACATCAACATTTTAGAAATGCTAAACACATTAATGACAGTGAAGTATTATCACATTGAAAACTTATAAATATCTATTAAATTAAAATGCTGGTTTTTCCATTTTTAGTTAAGCTATGCCTAGGGTAGTTAAAACAGCGATTGTGTATGTCAGTTTTGGAAATATATACATGAGGTATCTAGATACTTACTGGTTTAGAAACTTGTAGTCTGTGAAATTATCTGTTATTAATGATCTTAAAGAAACATATAGAATTTTTTTGAAAAGCACTTCTTTTTTTCTTTTTAAAGTATGGTAAAAAAAAAACCCGTATACAATTTTTAGAAACACTAGATGTCCCCCCAAACCTATTTACAGTTGTTTTTACAGTATGTCACAGATACTCTAGAAACACCGTTTTATCTTTGAGGTATATTCTGTGCTGGATTTATGCTACAGGTGTTTTTTTCAGTTATTCATGGATTGCAGTCAATGTTTACATTCCATCTGCCATCACTGTCGTAGTCAATGTCACTGTCACAGTCACAATGTAATAAGATGTATGTTACTGAAGTCCTTTGAGTGATTTGAATGTATCTTTTGGGAGATAGCTTTTCTTCCTTCATCTTTTTATGTAAAAAACTGGTTTTGTAGGTTTTAGATTGTATTTCTGTAATTCAAATCCTGATTTACATTTCTGTATTAATCCAGTAGTTCTAGGTCTGTTTGACCTTCTCTTCTGGGAGCCTAGCTGGTTAAACAATTTAGCAACTGCATTTTTAGACAACCCTAAGGAAGAAAATTTGACTTTGGAAGGAAAAGGGAAGAAGCAATAAAAATACGTTACCTGTGTACATATAAATATAAATATGTAAATAATATAAATACACACACACATACGCATATATTTGAATCCTTAATCTTCTTTTAAGGTATCCTAATCCCAGCTAAATTGCTGTGATTCCTAGGTTGGGAGAGATGGCCTACCTTATATGTTTTTGTTTCCTTCTCATTATATTTGGGTACATTTAGAATTTGCATTTAGTCCAAGTGAGAACGCACAGTGTAAGCCATAACCTACCTCCCACTCACATTATTAAGACTCTTAGCTAAATCAGTTCCTAGTCTAAATCCTAAACCTCACCAGCTATCCTTAGTGTTAGCAAGCCCAGCAGAACCTGCTGCATATTGATACTGTTTTGAATGTAATTTTTTAAATGAGCTTAAAAATATATTTTTTGGCAAATTAAAAAAAAAAGAAAATAATCTCTGCTGCCAGAGAATTTTTCGCCATTATCAGCATTTTACCTGTACTTTACTGTCAGCTGGCTGCTTAGCAGTTAAGAAACTATAAAAACTTTGTAGAATTTTGCAGTAAACTGAAAAATTATATATACCTGTGTAATGCAAAGGACAGCAATACATCAACTGATAAAACTGGCCAGCAACAGGGAGTTGCCAATTATGGTTTTTACAAATTGGCAGAATAATGCAGTTGATCTCTAAAGTGCTAACTTGGATAGCTCTTGCCTGTCGCCCTCATCTCTGATGGCGCTGGGGTCCCTTTGGCTTTGACCCCCAACTACGTGGCCATTCCTTGCTACCTCTCTTGAAGTGACGTGTTGCACGAGGGCAGTTCCCGAGCAGAAGAGGGACACTATTTTTATCACAGCTCTCTCACTACTGTCGGTGGCCACTCTGTGCCTCTGCTGGTTTGCTTCAGAGAGGCTGAACTCACAGTGCCGTTTCAGCAAACATGATAGATTGGCATTCAGAGTCTAAGTTTAGCCTTTAGCTCTGACCCAGATCACTTAAAGTATAAATGTATGCTCTGTCTGCATCTTTTTTTCTAAGCAGCTGTTCACAGCCCATTGAAATGATACCCCCACTGCCCTCTCTACTGGCAAGGTCTTAAAATTCTCCTTGACTTAAGGAAGGAAATTGAAAAAGTAAAATTGGAGTCTTAATATTCCTCAAACATTCTTTTCCCCCATCACTTCCTTGAAGGAATATGCATTTTCTATCTTCTCTGTAATTTTTTAATTTGTATTTTATCTTCTGCCTGTAGTTTTAACAGGTAGCCAAGAAATGTGTGTGTGTGTATATATATGTCCTTAAAAAATAGTTAAAATTCTGTTCCCCACTCAAGCTCATCTTAAATATACCTTTATTTTAGAAAGATCTTGCTTTACAGGATGATGTAAAAATATTTTCATCTTTGGAATATAATTTAGGAATAATGAAAATGAGGTAAGGATTTATTTTGCCTGATTTTCAATAGCTTTTAAGCTTATCGTTGCTGTACAAGCAAAATAAGGTATTAATTTATATGATAATCATATGGAACGTTTTTGCTTGTTTTAGAATAAATAACATTATTTCCTTATTTAAAAGTAGATAAATAAGAGAAGGACTATATTTAAAGTCTAATAGTTATATTTCTTCAGACTGAATTAAGACTTGTATTTTTTGGGGGACAGGTGCAGTAGACTCAGGATCTTCTTCTTCCTCTTCGTCATCCAGCTTTGTGAATGGTGCTACCAGCAAAAATCTCCCAGCTGTCCAAACTGTTGCTCCAATGCCAGAGGATTCAGCTGAAAATATGAGGTATGCAATTTCTATCTTTTAATATTAATTACGATTTCTCCTCCTGTAACAACTTCATACATTCAAAATAGTGTAAAAATAAAAAAAATGTATTAAAATATATTTTAGCTCTTTTAATATGCATTATTTTAGTTGTTCATGTAATACAATGTATATTTGTATAATTTTTTGGTACTAAGAATGTATATATTAAACACTTCACTGAAAAGTCTAACTTGTTCAAACTATGCCAGACAGTAAAACATCATTAAAAGTTGACTGGCTTTAGTTACTGTTTTTTTACGCTGCTCAATAATGATAATAAGAACTAGAACTCAAGCACAACTTGTCAACGGAACACTAGCCAAAGAGACACAAATTCTTCTGAGCAAACAAAAGCCTTATTTAAACTGGAGAAGATGAAACTATACATGTATTCCTGTAGCAAACAAAATGGTGCACCCGTTCTGAGTTGGTGTTGCAAGAGACACATGCCATGGGGATAGCTAATACCCCTCTCACACTGACCTGCTAGGAAAAAGCCTTCTGAAATTCCTATTAAATATCTTTGTATAATAGATTATTGTTTTCTGAAGGTATTCAGTTATGCTGCAGCATACTTCAAAGACAAATTTTTGACCTTTTCAAGGTCTCTGCCCTAAAAAGCCGACACAGGGTGTAATAAGGAGTTGCCAAGTGTCCCTTAGTTGCCCATACACTTTGAGGTATGGTTTTAACAAGAATGGAGTGGAGACAGCAACAAGGTAGCTGTTCATGAGAGCTTAGAAGCTCACAAATAAAAGAATTTAATTCCCTAGTGAACTAGAAGGGAAATAAATTTAAATCAAGGGCCCTAGATAACCTTTAAAAACAGTATTGGTGCTTCAGTGCTTTAACACACAGTGAAAAAAAACCCAAAAGCCATTTTTTGCTGGCCCTATCTGAAGTATCAGGTGAGTGGTGCAGGTGGAAATCATAGCAATGGTTGAAGGTCCGGGCTGAAAGGACTGTTGGCCCTGCAACAAAAAGTTGCAAATGATGAGAGATTTGGATGGCATTATTTGTTGCTTGACAGTGTTACTTACATGGCAAGTGAATAAAACTGTGGAGTAATTAAACCAGTTATTTTGCTTCTTGTCTTCTTCATATGTTAGGGTGAAACTACTTTGCTAAGGGTGAAATTTCTTTTAAAATTCAGATACTGAAGTATTTAAAAATAAACTGGATCACTAATCGGTTTGGTTTCAAATTATTTTAACCAATGCAATGTTCTTGTATTTCACAAGCATTTTGAAAGTTTTTGTCCTGGAGTCAAAGAAAAACTTCAGTTGCAATATCTAGAATTCAAATTTTGAATTCAGAATTTGAACTCAAATGTAGGTGCACTCTGAGTAGTAACTGAAATTAGTGACTGAAAAAACTTACATGGAGCACAGTATCAGAAACGTAAATAACTTAAAGTCTAATAAACCCAAGAAATGTCCTTTTGGGTTTTTTCCCTTTTTCTACTCTCCTCCCAAGAAACATCTAAAACTTTATTTTGATAATCGGTAATTTTGGGGTTTCTCACTTTTAATCCATTGTGCTTCAGCTTTTATGAGATTAAAAATCAGAGTTTGTTAGTGAGGTCAGAGAGCATGAAGTAAAAGCGATCTTAGGGCAGCTGCATAGGAAAAGAGATGCTCATGGCTCTAGACTGAGCAGAGGAAAGTGAGCAAGAGAATGATCTTGGACTTTTAAACATTTAATAGTCTGGATTTGGAGGCAGATGTTTGGCCTGGAGTGAGGTTGGGAGGGCAGCATACAGTGTGTGCCCCCACCTCTCTGCACTTGCTTGTGACCAATTCAAGCAATGGGTAAGAATTCCTTGGGTAATAAGAACTGGCCATGGGAATATCTGCAGGTTTTGCTCATGGTTTTAGAAGTATTATCTATTTCAATCTGATGTTGTTACTGGGATCTTTCAACCTTTCCTGTCACAGTTTATCACTTTTATAAGTATAGAAATTGTATATAATTATATATAATTTATTTTCTGACAAGTATTTTGCATTTAATATGCAAAATAAAAAATCTTGAATTTTAAAATGATCAAGAGTTTATTTGCCTTGAATGGCTACAAATGGAAAGGAAAAAACACAGTATTCATTCTTTCTTTAGAATGAATTCCTTCATTCTAAAAAAAATAAAAATCGCTCCCTCCCCAACCCCCCAGAATTCCCTAATGATTGCAGGATGCATTATGAAGTACAATAGAGGTTAGAAACAGCTGTAGAATCAGATCAGTCTCTTTTGCTTGTCTGTGGACATGTGTGTGGACAGGAAAGGCAGTAGATGGGCTACATGCTTCCCTGAAACATTTTTTGGATGTCTGTATGTATGCTTTTTGTTCTTTTTTCTTAATTCCGTTTGTTCTTTTTGAAAATGAAGGACTAGAACTCCAGACAGTTTTCAACATATACATGCACTGAGGATTTATATGAAGGAAAAAGAATTTTATTTTTCTTTTTTCTCTATTTAAATATTAATTTCTTTCCTTTGATACGCTTTATTCAAACAGTGCTAAACTTTGATCTCACATTTTCACAGAATACTATTCCCATTCGGCCATGAATAGATCTATAATATATAAGATCTGTCAGCTATCCATTTGATAACAAGTTTTTTATTAATAGCTCACACAAGGTGTAGATTAATAGCACATCCACACCTCCCATTTGACTTGATGCTTAAATAAAAATTGATCTTAATTAAAAAACTTTTGAACTTAAAATGTTTTTAATTCTAAAATTAGGCCTTTTAAACCTATTTACAGTGAAAACATATTTTACAACACAGTTTAGAGAAGTCTGGATTACTTAAATAGGCTTTTTATCTCTATCACTATAAAAGATTGGGGCAGATTCATGTTGCAAATTAAAAACTCTGAGCTAGTCACATGCATTTCAACTATAGGCAAGAGAGGCTTTAGCATAGTGAAATTCACTTGAACTAATCATCTAAAACAAAAGTTGTTGATATGAATCCCTCCTTTAGAATATTAGAAAATCAATAGCTGAATTTGAAATAGGAAAGCAGCACATTGAAATAAAATAATCTATGGGAATTCAGTAAAATAATTTTAAGCTAATGAAGGAAAAGTTCTGATTTGTTTAAAATGTCAGCTTTCTGTTTAAATGTAGATGTCTATGTGATCTGAATTTAAAAGTCCACATTTATTTAGTGCTTACAGATAGTAGATACAGTATAAAATTTAAATGTCATTGTTCATTATCTTATATTCTGTCTTAAATGTAATTTCTTACTATAATTGTGCTTTTAAATGCCAGCAATATTTTGATGCTGTAATTCAAGCACAAAGAAAACCCGTTCAGCCACTGGCAGTCTGAAAAAGAACAGCAAAAATTCTTAGTACACCAGAATATGCATATAATTTCAGTTTTGGGTTTTTTTTGTTGTTGTTGTTGCTGGTTTTTTAAAGTAATAATTCTGTTCTTTTCAATAAACCAGCAAGTTTTTAATCGTGGCATAACAGTTTCAGAGGACACGAGTGTTATGCCCTATCAAGTTTTAAGGTATTAGGGGGTACAACCCTTAGCACACTACTGACATTTGCATACTATTGCTAGATTGGTATTCAGTAGACAAAGGAATAGTATTTCTGTTTTTTACGAAGCCAACAGAAGTCACAACACCTCATTGTACAAGTAGAAGTTAAGGAACACGCTTCAAAGATTGTATAGTCTCGGCAGGCAGAGAAGTATAAACACAAAAGTAAAGGGATTTACCTAGGATCATGTTCCCTCAAAGTTGAAGAAAAGAAGATTGGTTTTCTTGATAACCTGTGCTAGAATGCTTCCGCATAGACTCTCTTGTCTACCATTACAATGCTAGATGTTGTTACTTGGAAGCTTGAAGAAAAAGCAAGTTGTGATTGCTTTGTGTGAATAAAAGATTGTCTTTTCAAGTCTTCAAAAGCATATAAAATGATAAGATGTGTAAAAGCTGAAATAGGTAAAAAAGACAATTGAACATCTGACATTGTGTTTGAAAATGAGAATAAGAATTTTACTTGCTTTGGAATATTCCTTAAATGCTGGAGAATTTGTGAGACTGCTGCACTGCTGACTCTGGCATGACATTTGCATTTACTTAAAGTATTTTAAACACTGTAAAGTTTATTCAAATTATGATAATCTTCTTTTCTAAAGAAGCTTACAACAGCTTTTAAAAACAGCTATGATTTCACATGATTTAACTTCTATTGTTTAATTGTTCTTCCAAACATTTTCTTTGTTTTTCCACAGTATCACTGCAAAACTTGAAAGAGCTTTGGAAAAGGTGGCCCCTCTCTTGCGAGAAATTTTTGTTGACTTTGCCCCTTTCCTATCCCGAACACTGTTGGGCAGCCATGGACAAGAGCTTTTGATTGAAGGTATTATTTCTGTTGTAAAATTATATTGTTTAGCTACTTGTCATTTGATATGAACAATATTTAATTTTCACAAAACTTTATATAACTATTTTTTGGTAAATAATCAGTTGTTAATGTGTTGTGATTTCACTTCCTTACATTTAACTTCATTTAAAGAATTTAAATTAATTTCTTTTCCTACCCCTTAAGTGAGATGCTGTGTAAAGATACATCTTGTCATGTTGGAGAGCAAAACCTCTCTGTAATATGCCTTTTTGTCCTTATACCTGTTTGGTATAAGTCTTTCAGCATGACTTTGAGAAACTAGTGAAAAACATAATTAAAAAGTGCAATCAATTCCTCTGGAAGGAAGCAATCTGAAGACTGTGCTCCAACATTATTGATATGTGCATCTAGATTTGGTAGGGACACTGTTTGTTCAGGTGGGTCAGTTGGATTCACACAGGCAGATAAACGGTTGTCCCTAGAAGGGAATGAAAAGCAATGATTTTTTTTTTAAAAGAAAAGTATCCTTGAACATTTTCAAGGATTTTTTTGGGGTTGTATGCATTGCTTTAACTACTTCATAGTTACAAAACTTGGAAAATAATGAATCCTCATAAGTGAGGCAGTAAGTAATGCAAAAATTAGGCAGAAAGTGAAATCTGGCAAGCCTATACAGAAAGTAGCAAATCAGCGCTAATTCAGTTAAAATAGTGATGGGGGAATTTGCATGAACATGCACTGATCCCACATCATATATCCAGAAGACCATAATTAGTCACATAAACTATTTCCTTCCAAAATTGTTCTTACACAGAATATTGCTGCTTAATGAGAGGTTTATGGTTGGACTTGGTGATCTTAAAGGTCTTTTCCAACCTAAACAATCACAGAATCATAGAATCTTCATGGTTGGAAGGGACCTTTGAGATCATCAAGTCCAACCACATACACAAAAAAAAAAACAACCAAAAAAAACCACACCACAAAAAACCAACACATAACACAACCCCAAACCAACACACACACCACACCAACCCACACAGAGACAAACCTCAACAATCTTGGGCACTAGACCATGCCCTAAAGTGCCACATCTACACGTTTCTTAAATACCTCCAGGGATGGTGACTCCACCACCTCCCTGCACAGGCTGTTCCAGTGCCTGACCACTCTCTCAGTGAAGTAATTCTTCCTAATGTCTAATCTAAACCTCCCCTGCCACAACTTCAGAACATTTCCTCTGGTCCTGTCATTGTTCCCTTGGGAGAAGAGACCCAAGAAGTCACTTTAAGGCAAAGCATATAAGGTGTGAAGATCTACATAGCTTTTGTTCATATTCTAAAACTCCTCCTATTATACCATGTGTTTTACCTAAATATTAGTGTAAAGTCTTTCTGTGGTCTGAGTTATTATTCACCACAATATTGACCCTCTTATTCTTAATGCTAGAAATACTTGCACTTTGTACTTCTAAATAGCCTTTTCCTCTTTTGTCTAATTATTGTTTAATAATATTAATGTTTAATAATACCAATGAATGGTATAGTAGCTTAGTAATTATCAAAAGTTTGAGGGTGGTTTTTTATACTCTTAATTTTATAACTATGAGTAATTTGCGGTTCTCACTTAATGACACCCTAAGCTAATGATCTGAGATGCTTATTGAGAACATTGAGATAGCTGTGAGATATTTGATGGATTCCATTCTTGAATCTTTTATTTCAGTTGATTGCAAAATTTTTAGCAGTGTTATCCTTTTCAGTTTGACAATTGATTAATTGCACTATATTTTTCATACAATACAAATAAAATTGTCTTGGTTTCACATAAACTCTTTTATAAATTAAAAAATTTCTTCACTGATGCTGTTCTGACTTCATCTTTTGGTCAGATTTGTGGTGTGAACAAGGCTCCAGCAGTTCCTAGCCCGTGGCAGAGTGAAAAGCTAGAGGCCACAGGAACCTCATGACTTTATGGCAGTACAAGTTTATCTCATTGCCTGTCCAGACAGACACATGGTTTTGTTGACTGTAGCATTCTTCTGATACCCATTTGGACTGCTGTTCCAAATTTTGTCCCATCTATGACTCAGCCATCCAATTCAGCATCAGGAGTCAATGTTTATGAACCAAACATTGAGTTCCAAAATAAGTACTGTCCTTCCCATCACTTTTCCTTAATGTTTTTTCTAACCTTCTTTTCGCTTGCTGTCTCGTTTCTGAATTCTAAGAACTAGTCCTTTCGCGCCCTAGATATTGAAATTGCAATCTGTAAAGAAAAAAATCCAAGTACATCTTAGATTTTTACACTATGTGCCTCAGGACTTAAATTTCTGTTTGTTCCCTCTAAGATATTTGGGCTTTTTTTCTTTTTCAGAGAGAACTCAGCTCTTATAGTCTTGTGTACTTCTCATCTTTTCTTTCTTCATTGCCTGTATGAGACCTTGATCTTAACTAAAAGGAATTCTTGCCTAGTTAAGTTCCTTTTAAAAAGGAATCCTAAGTTCTCTCCTAGTCCATTACCTGATTTACTTTGATAAATTTCCTGCTGCTATTGTTTACTGAAAGCCAATGGTGGTCCATGAAGTGCTTGAAAGAGCTCTCCATGTAATGACTATGGAAAGAATAGGGGTTCAGTTGAATCTGAAAACAGATACAAGATGTTTGAGTACATAGAATTCCTGTGGGGCTTTGATAATTTAAACTTGATTTTTACTAGCAAGCAGTAATTAGCCTGACAGTTTTATATGAAATAGTTTAATTTCTGTTTTATGTGTAAAGGTTTTAGTTACAACAGTTGAAAAGGAGCAAATAAACTTTATGTAATCAAGTCTGAAGGTGCTGTCTGTTTTTCAAATTGATCACCACAAAAATATCTGTTGCATTCTATAAAGCATGTCCCCTTATTCTGATTATTCAATCTCAAAACATAAAAATAGCTTCCCTCCTCTTGCTGTCTTTCAAACCCTCGATATGGTATGAAGCCTTTCCCCTATCAGATTTTGCTAAAATCTGAATACCTTCAGGCATCCTTGATGACGTGTGCTTTTTTCCTGAAGCTCTCTCTGGTGCTCTAGTGCATGTGTGTAAGAATTACTAAATCATTTCAGACTTGGCAAGAATATCCACAGTTTTGTAGCTGAAGCTTTACATACTGAAGGGAAAGCACAAAGAAGAAGTGAAAAGAAAAGAAAAACAATAATTTTAATAATTCTAAAACAGGTTAATTATGGAAGCTTTCGAGAATATCTGATGCTTTGAGATGGGTGTTGTTAATATACATTTGGAAATGTGTATACAACTTTGTTATGATTTCACTGTTTTGTAGTAGTTGAGCTGTCTCAAACTTTTGGTGAAAAATCTTGCTGTCATACCATGCCACGTCATTTACCTTTAGCTTGTATCATCATTCTGCCTCATGGAAGACTGGCTGATTCCCTCTTTGAGGAAATTATGGGTGACATCTCAACAATGGCTTCTTGACTCTTGAGTGGAGTTGAAATGAACTGGTGGCAATTGTCTGATCAGTTCAGACCAAAAACTTGGACCACTCATACTCAAAATTGTTAATTTTCATGTTTGTTCGTGTAAATTCCAAAATGTGACTGGTAGCAGAAGAAATCTGTCAAGTAGTAATCTGACATTATGGAACATATTTATTAATAAAAATCTTTGTTTTCCTACTGAAATAGTAGGAAGTTTTCTCTCTTCAAAGGTATCTTACTATATTCCAAATATTTCAACTTCCCAGAGTAAGTGTCCTCCATGAGAGGTTTAAAAGGACTGAGCTGCAGTCCAATGCAAATAGTTCAAACAGAGTATACCAAAACCGGCCAACACTATTGTGGTTCATCAGCTGAGGTTCTTTCAATGCCCCAGAGAACAGAAGTTGCAAAGGTTAAAATTGTCTGTATAGAATCTAATTAGAAACAAACATGCAATACGTGTAGGTCACATATTTAAGCCTAGCAATGCTCTTTGTGGAGTTCCATTTAACACTTGCACAGATATGTTTTCACTAACTCTAGTTTCCATATGGTCTGCAAATTCCCTCCATGTAAAGTGCATTACAACATTCTAGCTTTTAGGTGAAAATGTTACAGGCAAGTGTAATCTGATCTGTATCCAAAAGAAAAGTTATATCCTCTTTTTGTCAAGCACAGATGGGTAAAATTATTTTCACTACAGCTATTTTTGGAGTGTCCCAAACTGTTACAATAGTTCCAAGATCCATAGTCACATAAGATGCTTTCCCTTCTCTTTAGTGAGATACCAAACAAATGTTACCAATGCTTTTTCGTTTTCCTATATCATTACCTGGGTAGAAGCTCAGCCAGTTAGCCCTTCTCCAAAAGAGCTCTTACAAATTCTTTGGCATACATTTGAAAAGTTTCTGATACACACACAGTTTAAATCAGATGAAACAGAAAACGTTTTTGTGCTGATAGGAGCAGAATCTGTTTCTCTTCATTAACTCACCACATGGCCCTATGAAAGTGTTCAGTAGTAGTGGTGATGGACTAGCTTTGTATGGTATGTGAGGGGAGGCTTCTTGAAACAGTTGAAACATTGCCCAAAACATTCCTTTGGAAACCACAGGTAGAACTTAAATGCTAAATGACACTACTTTAAAAGCTCCCAAGGACCACAAGTGCGGCATCACTGTGGCCTCTACCAAACTGGCACAATTCGTTTATGATTTGCTTGAACAATACTGAGTTTTGTATTAGGAAAAACAGGACAACCATTTCCCTAAGATACTGTAGCAATCTGGAAATCCCTTATATTTTCTGGAAAAACAAAAAAAGCACTTTTTTGGTGCTTAACATGGGACCTGGTTTTCTCTTAGAAACTTCTCAGAACCTTTGTATTGTTGCGCTCAGGATCACAGATGCTATAAAGCAAAGAGATTGCATGTTATTGTAGAACTTCATTTTCCTTTTCATATTGTTTTCTTGTATCTCACTCTGTCACGTCCAAAATCTTTTTGTGTCCAGGCACATTTTCTTTCAACTAATCAGACTTTTGGTATTTGCTTACCAGTTTGTAGCACAGCATGTACCAACATTCTGAACAAAATAAATACATTACTAAATATTACCGATTAAGAGAGAAAGGGGATAAAAAAGCAGTGTTGTGATCTTAAAAATTTGCATTAACTGGAATTAAACAGCACATACGTAAAAACTGAAGCTATTCATAGTGCTGAAATTTGTAGAATCCTACTTTGATATTTTTATTAACAGCCCTGAGCTTGGTGTAGAATTTTTCCTGGCAAACTGAGCTGCTTTGACAGAGGTATACAAAATGAGAAGCAAAGGCATTCCACTAGAGAGTTAAATCCTTTTATGGAATAACCAAAACTCAAGAAAAAGCCAAATTTCAACACAGCCAAATGCTGAGTCCAATCTCTAGGAAAAAAGAATATATACTATACCTAGAGTGTAGGAGATGAGGGATGAAGCCACTCAAAGAATGTAGGGATTGTTATAGCAGTTAGCAAGCTGTGGGCTCTCTTAGCTCTGGGCTGAGGCAACAAAGACTTCTCCAATACTTGGATGCCTAGAAAGAATAGATGACAAGGTGATTTAATTTCTCTGCACAGCTTCAGTAAAAGTCCTACTGTCTGGTTCTAGTCAGCACTTCAAGAATGGTATGCACACACTGATCAAGGAACAAAAAAGCAGGGCACAAGAGCGATTGATGGATGGGAGATAAACTCCATGAAGTACAATGTAAGGAGCTTGATTTTTTTCGACATACTGAAAAGAAGAGATAAGAAGAAGTTAGACACTATGGGATATCTTAGCCTTTCAACCAACTGAATGCCTAATGAGGGTAAACAACATTGGAAAACTTTTCTGGGATTTACCGCCAAATTTTGGGATCAATGTTACTTGTGGTCTTTATGACCGTTTTAAACGTTCTTTCTAAATAGTCTTCAGCTTCTCAAGAGGAAAAATGTCATGTATTTGCTGAATGGATTAATGAATGGTTTCTTTGTGATTTTGGAGCCTGTGAATCCCCATTTCCTCTGTGCCATACCTCACAAGGAGTGATAGTCTGCATTAACCTTAATTTACTCTAACATTGCCATCACTGCATTTTTTCATGTGGTCATAGACGTATATACTTGAGTGTCAGCTGGTCACCTGAAGGAATCAGTTTAAGAACTGAGTTTTTTCTTGTTCTGCAATTGACTACATCTCAACTGCAGATGCAGTCAGGAATACATCATCTTCACTTGAAACATCAAAGACGGTCAGTTTTTAAGTCACTCTATGAATAAGCCTTTCTTCAAATTTTCTATATATATAGACTGATTTTTATTTTTTATTTAAGAAGTTCTTTAATCATTACCTTGAATCTCATTTTAGTATGAGACATTTTCTCCTTTTTCTGCATATGAGATTTGTCTATTCAGAAAAGTCTTATGTAAGGCCCATTCCAGCTATGGTTTAGAGCTCTTGCAAGTGTATGAAAGCATAGCCATACATATACTTTAATGTGATTTCTTGAGGGTATGAGGCTTATGTGGTCACACTGGGTGAAGAGATTCAGCCTTTTACTCCCTTGATAACTTTTCAATGCCAGTTTCAGGCAGTTTTACAGAGGCTGCTTAAAAGATACTATTTTTACACAATAATCATAAATATACGTATCTGTTTAAAGACAATATACCCTATAATGTCTTGACTGAGGCCGTACTTACACATGTATTTCTTAATCTGCTTCAATATTTGATCTGTACTATCGTTTGGGGTAGGCCATCATCGTGTAGTGAATAAATTGAAAATTTTTAACTCCAGAAAATCACATCTGGTTCATTTGCAGCTATGTAATATACTGTGTTGATACAACAACAGTATGGGTACATGGGTACATGGGTACAATACAACTATGGGTATTGCAGCATAAGGAACACAAAAGCAATTGATAAAGCGGGACTGAAAGAGAGAGCAGTAGGAACTCAACCGTATTAGACATCAGAGGATCTCTGTTAGAAATCAAGGTGAACATTGAAAATTTTTCTGTGGGGAGGAAGTTATGAAATGGTCAGGGCAATGTCATTTGGAGTGCGTCTCACTAGACACATGTCAGAGTCATGGATCTTATGGATTCTTTGGTTTGTACTGGGGCAGGAAGTCTGGATTGGTTTTCAAGGCTAAGGAGTTCATGATGTATTTCTTCTCGGCCATGCTGCCTCCCTCTCCTTTCTTTCCATGTGCCCTGGGTGTCTCTGTACATTCTTCTGTGTCTGGTAATAGATGATGCTGCAGGCAGCTTAGCACAGTGCACTGAAAAACCAGTGAATTGCCTGACCCAATGCTCTGGAAGACAGATTTCCTTAATTTGTGGTAGTAGGATTCCTGTTCATAGATTTCTTTTTATCTTTTTCTGTAAACACTTGCAAAAAGAACCCACTGAAATCATACTACTGTCCGAAAACAAGCTCTGTTTAGATGATGAGGTTGGAACAATAATGAGTTACAGACAGTGCTTTTCTTCAGTAGGTTTAAAAACATTCATCATCACTAACAATACATTGAATAACTTTATATATTGTTACAAGCTTTGCGTGTTGATTTGCACTGGATGTTTTTTATGTATTTTCCTTTTTTACTTTATGAATTTCTGCAAGTAATTTGCAAGATTTGGTTTTTACCATGAAGAAAACAATGGATAATATTGAAACAGGGCACAAAAACTTGAAATCCTCCAATGGCTATAATTTTTAAAGCTGCTGATTGAAATCCTGCCTGCATATGTTGTAATCCCTTTGTAAACAGGAAAAAAAGTTCATTAATTTTATACTGCTATTAATAGGCATGTATGAAATTTGTTGTAAGAAATTCTCTATCTATGATTAGCTCTTAGTATCTTACTGAGAGGTTCCACAGTATGCTCATGTTTCTCCAAACACTTGGGGACTGAAAGCGTTTCTTACTAAAAAACATAGAATCATAGAATTGCCTGGTTTGTAAGGGACTGTTCAGATCATCTAGTCCAAACATCAAATCATGCAATATCAGCATCAATCATCAGCAAATCATGCAACATACACATGGAGACAATAACACCACCAGTTTTCCAGAAGTCAGGATGGTAGGAACAAAAAAACAATGAAAGGTAAATGGATGTTCAAATCTGCCTATTTATTTATATGTAATCCAGCAGAGTCAAGGTTCAAAGCTTTGCAACTTCCACACTGTTTTTCAGAATATGCTACTAGTGATTGTTCCTCCTAGAGGAACTGAAGAACAGGTGCTATAGCAGAAGTCTCTGTTATTTATCCCAGTGAAATCAATGACTCCCACACCAATAACAGAACATTGTCCTTCATGTGTTATTCCTTTATGATATTTTTAAAGGGATATAATTTCAAACACTAGAAAGTGAAGAGGATACACATTTGTTCGATTTTAAAGATTTAACTCTTGAATTACTGAAGCTCCTGTATGCAGAAATATGTTCTGAACAGATGTTTAACATGGCAGGAAACACACAGATCAGAGATCCAGATAGCAACTAGGAAATGCATAGCATCTGGCACCTTTTTGAAAGTAAACCTGCCAATAATTAATTACACATATGAGACACTTTATCCCTGTCTAATGAATTGGACACTTACTAAGATGTATTAGACTATGTAACAGAGGTTAACTGCTCATGCCCTCTCCTTTTTCTTTGGCTTGTGTGGTCCCATTGTAACTTAAAGGTAGAAATTGTTGTTGGCACTCAGGTTATATGTTCATGATTATGTTATCATTATTACTTTAACTAATAATCAAGACATCTTTACAATCCAACACATACGGAGATGTAATTAGGCAGAAATTGGGCTGGTTCTACTGCTTTGCCAATGGAGAAAAAAGGACTGAAAATGTGAGACTAATTGTAAAGTTTAGGATCAACTACATATATTAAACAGAAGTGGTTAAGAGAGTGCATCAATTAAAAAAAATTAATACATGTTCTCAGGAAAACAAAAGCTGGTAACAGTATAAAGTAGTCAGGTTTGATGAAAAGAAGCTCTGAAAGTTATCTTTGAAAATGCAGGTGTTTGAAGTTACAATTACTGTTGAAGGTGCTACTATAGACATTACTTTATTAGCAATTTCACTGAATTTCACTGAATTTTTTAGAGTTGTAAGGGACCATAGAGATCATCTACTCCAACTCCCCTGCCAAAGCAGGATTGCCCATAGCTAGAGCATGTCACTCAGGACTGCATCCAGGCTGGTCTTGAAAATCTCCAAAGAAGGGGACTCCACGACCTCCCTGGACAGCCTGTTCCAGGGCTCCGTCACCCTCACTGTGAAGCAGTTTTTTCTCATTTTTGAGTGGAACCTCCTATGTTCCAACTTAAGCCTGTTACCACTCGTCCTCTCACTGGCAACCACTGAAAAGAGTTTGGCTCCCTCCTCCTTCAACTCACCCTTTAGATACTTATGGGCGTTAATAAGATCTCCCCTCAGACTTCTCTTCTCCAGGCTAAAGAGTCCCAGCTCTCTCAGCCTTTCCTCATAAGGGAGATGCTCCAATCCCTTAATCATCTTGGTTGCCTTCACTGGACTCTCTCCAGCAGCTCCCTGTCCTTCTTGAACTGGGGAGCCCAGAACTGGATGCAGTATTCCAGTTGTGGCCTCACCAGTGCCAAATAGAGGGGGAGAATGACTTCCCTCAACCTACTAGCCATGCTCTTCCCTATGCAGCCCAGGATTCCGTTGGCCTTCCTGGCCACAAGAGCACACTGCTTGCTCATTGTCATGTTGCTGTCTACCATGACCCCCAGATCTTTCTCTTTGGAGCTTGTCTCCAGCAC
>BJBW01023655.1:3646-14829 GCA_004320125.1 Scolopax mira
AAAACATCAGAGGCCATCACAAGTAAGGCTATACAAATGAAAGGTTATACTTTGCTATCCTGGTACCAAATGTTATCAGCGAAGAATAGACACAAATAGGTGTAGGAAGAAAGCGCAGGTTACCCCAAACCCCCACCTTGCAGCTCTCATAAAACACCAAACAGAACAAATCACCACCGCCAGCGGGCAGCCAAATTGCCAGAGAGCCCAAAGCAAAGATGGAAACGATGACCCTCAATAAATCAGGTTGTTGTCAGCTGGGATCCTCTCAAAATGGAGGACCTGAGAATAAATCATTCTGTTCCGTTTATCTGGGGAGGCTTGAGCCATCAAGGCACACGAATTTCTGCATTTGCAGGTGTATTTGGATGGAGATGAGCATTGAAGACTGGTAGTGGAGTGAGCAGTGATTGTTCATGGAAGACATCCCTGTGGAACTCTGTAGAATTCAGTCTCTGAGCAGAACAGGGTGAACTAGCCCTGAAGGATGAGCACACACCTGATGACCCAACTGTACCAGAGCTTGGAGTGCGCTGGGTTCCAAAGGAGAGGTCCAGACCTTGAAGTGCCATGGAGGAACGCCCACAGGAGGAGCTGCCCGGGCACCATGTCAGCATCTGGATGAAGCACCCTTGGATCATTCCACAAAATCCTGCCACCTGAATGTCAGCATCCCACTGGCAGGTGGCCTGCCCTGCCTCAGGCCTCATAGAACTGCCTCTCCATCTGTTTGGTGAGGGTCCCGCTGGACATCACTGTCCGACTCACAAACTCTTTCGTGACCTGTTTGGTGAGGGTGCTGCTGGCACTCTCCACTCGTTGGGTCGTCATCAGCATGCCATCTGCAACGAGAGCTCAGTGGTCAGGACACCGTGCTGTCACAGGAAATAGGGTCTGCTCTACCTGATGATTCCTGGCAGAGGTTCCTCCTTAAATACCACTTTCCCTGATGGAAAACCTCTCCAGATCAAGTGATTTGGTGCTTTGCTATGTCAGTCAATAAGATGGGTTTCCTAACAGCTTCCAAACTCTTTGTATTGCAGTGAGTCCTTGGACTCAAGGGGGACAACATGGGACAACTGCACTGATGTAATTAAATACAGTCATCACACTTCCGTGTCTTTTCCTGCTCTGAAGAGATCTAACCTTGCAGGAAAAGTTATGACTTGGTCCCTAGTGACAGTCCTGGTGGACTTTGAAAACTCAGTGCTGCCTCTGTGACTGGGCAGCACATGGGGAAATGACTGCAACTGCCTCTGGGGCAGAGCAGGGACACGGTGTAGGAAAGTGTCTGGTCCTCTTCATCCATCGCACCCGATGGACCCTCCCTCCCTGCCTTTGACCTTTGGACAAGCAGCATTATCCTTTGCTTACCAAGGGTTTCAGACCTGACAGTGAGCCCCTACCTGTGAAGTGGGGATCCAGGGAGGAATGGCTGATGCTGGTTTTGGTGGTGTATTCGGTGGGGAAGTTGTACACTTCTTCTCTCATGTACTGCTGTCCTCCAAACTGGGAGAAAGTGCCTGGGGGGAAGGAAAAGGGACAAGTCAGCTGGGAAACAACAAGGATTTTTCAACCCCTCAACCCTGCACCAACAGTCAGCTCAGTAGATTTCTCTTGCTGACATCAGAGACAGGTTTAGGAGAAAATGGGAAGACTGGGAAGGTCCTACACACGTGCAGTGGAAGAAGCTGCCTCCACATATGTGTACAAGGCATAAGATAGAAATTTCATAATAAATTAAACATAGAAAGTCTTATGACCCTCCCTCATTCAGAGCATCAAGATTGGGAGAGTGCTGACAAGGCACAAGATTGCCTTCATGAAAGACACTGTCTCTGTGTCTTTCATGGAAAGTGGAGTGACCACCAGAGCTGGAAGGAGACTCCAGCAGTTGTATTCCCTGCTCTGAGACGTTCCTTATCTTTCCAAGCCTTGGTACTGTACCTCCATCCTGAGATTCAATGGTGATGATGCCTTCTCTCTCTGGCCCAAAGCCTTGGGTGGTCTTGGCTTGCACTTTGAACTTGTATGCGACGTTCTCACTCAGATGGGGCACAGTAAGGGTAGTTTCTGGATTGTCTCCTTCAACATAAATATTCCTCGGCTCCCCTAATCAGCACAAAGATACCAGTGGTGAAGACAGACAGGAATGATAGTGCCTCCAAACATACTCCATCCAACTCTGGATGGTGTCTTGGTTTTCCCTAAGCTTTATGCCACACACAGAGCGTACACTCACACCACCCAGTTCTCCTATGGGTTAAGACAGGGCTATTTTAGTACAGTGTTGATACGCAACAAACCTCCACTGGGTTTGGGATGTAATAAGCTATGGGTCCTTACTCCTCCCAACACATCCATTACACCAGGCCATGCAATGCCACAAAGCAATGGGGCTCAGCAGCTCCCAGGTTTAGAGTCAGCCTCGTGTCCCCAGTTTGTCTGCACCAATGTAAACTTTGGTGTTGGTCCCAACAAAAATGCAGCAAGTTGCTGCCTTTGCTGGAGGTATCTTGTGGTCTACACAGGGAACCGGTCTTCCACAGTCTGATAACATACCTCCTCCATGCAGCATCTCACAGGTGACCATGTAGCCCAGGATGGACCCATTGGGCTTGCGGGGTCTCTCCCAGCTGAGCTGCAGGGAGTCAGGGCTGAGGGCAGTGAAAACCAGTGGTCCAGGAGCGCTGGGTGTGCTCAGTGTAAAGGGTGAACCTGCAGGGGCACAAGCGAGTGGTCATGTCAGAGAAGCTGGTGAGGAGGAGCCTGGGAGGGGTCTGCATGCAGAATTTATGAAATGAGCAGAAGATCTCAGCTATCTAGACAGGTGGTAGAAGAAGGTCAGTGCATGGGAAAGAAGGTCCTATTTCAAAATGGAAGGAAAGAAAGGAGAGCTCAGGATGAAGTAAGGAGTGAGAAAACAGCAATGCCACCACTGTAGACAGCAGCAGAGACATCAGTGCCACCCTTCCCCTTCCCCCCATCCACCTCACCTGGTACAGGGCTGAGTGGGCTTTGCGGGTCCACCTGGGACTCTATGGTGATGACTCCTTCCCTCTCAGGGCCCCAGCCTTCCTCACTCTGTGCCTTCACCTTGAAGATGTAGGAGTGGTTGGGCAGCAGGTCCTCCACTACCACTGAGTTCTGGCAGGGGTTGGGAATGGTGAGTCGGTGCACCTCTCCTGGCATGCACAGGGAAGGGGAACATCAGTACCATGTTGCAGGCCAACAGAGAGTGCTGTGGCTTTCACCTAAACTCCACCTCAAATGAGCTGCCTGGAAAAGTCATCCAGGAGCCCTTCCCCAGTCACCTCTATCACACTTTGCTACTAAAATCTGTTAGTGCAGGATGAGATGTTGTTCCAAGAAAGGCTTGGAACAAACAACATCTTCTTGAAATCTCATGAATTTTCAGACAAAGAGAATTATATTTTCACTGTTCCAAGTTTCATGTAAAAATAAGATTTTCATTGCAATCCTTCCTCCAAGTCCAACTTGATGAAGAATTCTTCAATTGAGATGTTAGGATTCTTCTACTGGAGAAGAATCCAAGGTTTTTTGGAGGGGGAGTGATTCCACAAACAACCCCAGGAATTGTCACCCTCAGCAGAAATGGGGAATGAATGCTGTGGGGTAGCTGGGACATTTTCTCAAGGCTAAACAAAAAGCAGAATTGGGTTGAGGTTGGAAGGGACCTCTGGAGGTCATCTAATACAACACGCCCTGTTCAGGCAGGGTTAACCCAAGTTGTCCAAGAGAAGACCTGAGCCACACTCCCACCACCAAGTACCTGATGGGTACCCATCACCTGTTCACTGACCTCCATTGAGGAGCTGGTACTGCACGCTGTAGCCCTGCACCTCCTTCTCGCAGTGTGGCTCCTGCCAGCTCACCTTCAGGGAGGTGGGTCCCAGGGCAGAGAACACCAAACGTGTAGGAGTATCAGGGATGCCCAGCGGCAGTCTGGAGTCTGAGACAAAAAGGCAATGTCAGGGTGGAGATTTGGAGACTGCGGACTAAGGGAGCTGGGAGAGAGGAGGGAGTCGCCCACGTAAGCGTGGGATGGTCCTGATGGTCTAGGGAGAACGTGGCAAGATGTTGACTCTGCAAGCTGAACCCATCACAAGGAGGGAATGGCTGGCTCTAAACACCTACAGTGATGTCCCGTGGCCTTGGGGTGCCAGCCTTGGGTGGGGCATGTCAAAGTAGCTTCGTGATAGAGACAAGAGCAGGGGCTCAAATGCTGTGTGTGGCTCTCCTCACCAAACCTGAAGCACCCCATTCGGTCTGACAGAAACTTCACAGATATCTTCAGATGTTGCTGAGTTAGGACCAGCCCTGGTCTATAGTTAAAGCAACCCAACACCTCCAGGGACTGTTCAAGGAGGCAGCTGGGACAAGGCCTGGGTGCTCTTGTTTCCCTCCAGGTCAGCCCACTAGGACACAAGCCTCATGGTGAACACAAGAGCCTCCCAGGTGACACTCAGGGACTGAAGCCCCTCATTGACATGGGCTTTGGCCAAGGAGCTTGCAGAGGCACATCTTGTATGGAGCACACGTTCTTCCCAAGAGTTCTCCAAAGGCCTGTGGGGTAAGACTGAGAACAACAAGCTTGTTAGGAGCAAAGAAGATGGGGTCAATGAGCTGATGAGCCCATAAGAGCATGTCAGCAGTGGTGAGTGTTAATCAGTCCAGGTGGGTTGAAACACAGCTGGAGTCATCTGCAAATGGAAAGCTCGTGTGATGGAGGCACAGTCCGGGCCAAGAGGAAGATCAGTGTGGCACGCAGCAAGCCATGGAGAGTGGGTTTAGGGGCAGCAGTGAATAGTAATGGCCGGTGACTTGGCTGTTATGGGATGCTGGGATGGGTGGCTGGGAGAAGGCACTGGACAAAGCTGTACCTATGTACTTGCAAATCCCTGCGGACCCATCAGTCATGATTATAGAGTCCCGAAAGCCAGTGCTGGGGTAGTAACCCTTCACCTTTACCCTGCTCCTGAAACCCACATCCCGGGGCCGGGGTTTTGTCCTCCCAGCATCTTCATGGATGGGAGGGAGGAATCTCCCTGGGTAATCTACAGAAGCAGTGCAAAAGAAGAGAAAAACACCATTGGAGACTTCAGAGCAGGTTCAGCCCAGGTGCTGGCTCCTGCAGAGATAACTTTTTAAGGTTCAGATTTGAAGAGCCTTTTAACAAACTTCTGAGGGCTGAAAGGTGACCATGCCACTAGACAGAGTTAGAAGAAGACACGTGCTCTTTCTGGAGATCTTTGTAGTGTAAGGGTAAGGATGCAGCTCCCATTCCCATGCATCCTGCATGTGAGGTATGGGAATGCTTTCCAAATTGGTCTGGGAGCAAGGTGGCCTTAGCAAAGCACCTACAGGTCAGTGATGAGGACGTGACCTTCCGGATCTCTGGTTCATGGGCCCCCTTAGCCATGACCACAGTTCTCACCCCAACAGGACTTGCAGGGCACAGGTTTGAAAACAGCTATGAGGGTGAAAGGGAAGGACAGGTCCCATCTCAACAGTACTCACCATGCCCCATTAGCACCGTGGAGTAGTCTCTTGTCAGTGAGGAGCTCCCCATCACCCTGTGCTCCTGCTGCATGTGTGAGCTCAGTTGGTGGTAGCTGCTGTTCATTGTCCTCGTCAGTGTGCCACTGCCACTGCCAGGGAATGAGAAGTCCACTCGGCCATTCAGCAAGTGCTCTGTAAAAGAGGGCACACTGTGAGGAATGTGACTGTGCATGGCTCCAGGTTCTGTGGGGAGGAAGCAGGAGGCATCATGGTGTGTCCTGCCTTGACTGCATCCCAGCTTCAGCCTCTGGAAGGTCATTCTGGAGCACTACATCTAGAACAAGCCACAGCCATCCAATGCGATGACAGGAAAACAAACAGGTAAACAGAGACTTTGTTCTACACCCAGCACCAGAGACACCCATGGTGCCCAAGGTAACTCCAGACCTTGGCCTTGCTGGGGCACTGCCTTGTGGTTCTCACCATGTTCTCTTACATCTCTCCTTTGACAGAAGCACAGGTTTAGAATTTCAGATTACAAAAGAAAGTAGAAGAAAAACAGCTCTTTATGGAGGTGGTTTCTCCAAATCTCACTCTGGATCCCATCTCAGCTGGTTCCGAAAAGCAAACTCTGATCCATTGTTCTGGTCCTGGACAAAGCCCCATCCCTTCCCAGCAGGCCAGGAGAGATCAGCTACCCAGGAGAGAGATTTGTGTTTAACAGTCCAGCAGGTCTGCCCTAGCACTTCAGGGCACTTAATTAAGGTGAGGAGCTGCCCTTGCATGTGGCACTTAGCAGGTGTCATCTGAGTTTGCTCCTGCCTTGAAGGTCCAGCCTTTTGTAGAGGCAACTTGCTAGCAGGCTCCCAAGTCCATGCCAAGATGGGGGTTACCTTGACACTCTTGTGAGGAGACACACCAGGACAAGGTTTTGAAGCAGACTACATCATGTGAACAGCGAGTGCATCACACCAACGCAAGGATGGGCACACAAGGAGAGGAAGGGGACATGTACTGGGCCCCTTGGCTCAGAGCAGGACGAGACAGGACACTCAGTGCTGTAACGAAGCTGTCCTTCACCTGCTTGGGGTTGGGGTGTCCCGCTCCTCCTCAGACTGCCAGTAGCCATGTCACTGTTCTCCTCATGGAGGAGACCCTCTGTGTCCGAGGAGAGGCGGCTGCTGCCAGAGAGGCGGGGAATGGTTTCAGGTGGGAGCTTCCAGGTGATGCGGCGAAGATCCAGGTCTTCTCCCAGTAACTGCACATATTTCCACCTGGAGCCTTTTGGGACAACGCAAGCACTGGTGTTGGCATGATCTGCAGGGGACAGAGTGGGCTACCCACTGTTTTTGTGCTCTTGCTGGGGAGGGGAAAGGGCAGGTGCCAATGGGAATGACACCCATTCACAGCACATCAAGTGTTGGCTGATGAGTTCAGCCACTGCAACAACAGTGTGACTGGTAAATGGAGGATGCTGGGAACACAACATGCATGGGGTTCCTCAACCCCAGGGCTGTTTTCCATCCCTGTGTCCTTCATGACAAGTGATGAGAGTCAAAGTGCCACCACACGCCTGTCCCCATCATGAAGAGTTTGTGACAATTATCCTCTGCTCAGGAGATCCTACTGCCCTCCAGATCCTACCGACAAGCCTCATCATTTCACTTATGGCCCATCTTCCCCTCGTCGTCCCAGTACAAGAGAAGTGGGCCAGCCTCATTCAGAAAGTGAAGTGATGGAGGAAAAGAGGCCAGTGCCTTCCCAGCGCTTGGTGAGTTCCCTCCTGTTGGCTTGGCCAAGACGCTGAGCATCCAAGGGACTCAGAGGTCTGCGCCTTGCTAGCACTTGTTTGCTGACAGTAAATCTCGTGGTCCAGCCCAATGGCAACAGGAAGGGAAGATGAGCAGGGAGGGCCATGAAAAGCTCCTCTCCCAGCCCAAGCTGAGATTTCTCTTTGCCTCATGGCTTAGACAAGGAGGAACTGGTCTTATTTACACTATGACTAGTTAAGTGTTCCCACGGATGCAGCTACTGTGCTTTGGAAAGGCTGGTCACCATCTCCATGACTTGGATCTCCATGAGGAGGAAAGGAGCAGTGAAGCTCGTTGCTGACAGCTGTTGTTAAGGAAAATGAATGTTAAAAATGACCTTTGCAAAATTCAGAGCAACGTACCTGAATCATCAGAGACACTGGGATGCTTGCTGCCAGCTGGGGAGCGAAGCACATCTGCACTGTACATCAGATAGCTGTCATAGTCCTCACCTCCCTCTGCATCAATGATGGGGACATCAGGGATGATGGGGACTGAAGAAAAGATGAAAAGTGCCATTAGACAACCAGCTCAAAACCACACAGGCCTCCCACGCTCAGGGCTGGTGCCACAGAGCGAGCAGAATGTAGAGAAGCAGCTGGGGTGATGGGGAATGCTCCTTCCCCACCCCTCCTCCACCCAAGCAGGGCAGTTACTCACTGGACATTGGGCGCTTGGGCTGCGTAGCAAGGTTGATGGTGGCTATTCTCTCAGGTCCCCAGCCAGCACCATTTCTGGCCTTCACTGCGTAGCAATAGGGCTGTGACTCCCGCAGGTTTTCTATCAGCACCATGCGCTTCTTTGGGTCTTCAACTAGCACCTTCTTCGTTGGGCCAATGGGTACTGCAAATATGGGTATGTCTATCACCCACAAGGTCATGAGATACGGAGGACACCACGGCACACCACCCTTGGCCAACAAACATGCTGAGGTTTGGTGTGAGGACACGGCCTGGCTCTGGGACAAGATGCAGCAGCTTTTTGGGCTGCTCATAATAGGCATCACATCATCTTGGGGAAATTCCCAAACTGAATGCTGAAGTCAGCCTACAGGAATTGTCTCCTGCTGCTGGTGTATCACCAAACAGCATCCTCCTGGCACCTTAGCACTAGGTCTAGACATATGAACTAAGTTTTTAAGATGAAAACCAACACAAAACACTATGGAAATGAATGGGAACTAAGAGTCCTCTGGGCTTTTCAGGATTAAATCCCAAGCAGTGATTTTTCTGTACTCCTTCTATAAAGAAGTCACCCCTCCAGATCCCAGTTTTCACAAGAAACGTGCTTGGAACTATTCTGGTTCTGCTGCTACTTGGGATTGGCCCAGCCTGTGGAAACTGTACTCCAGCCCCTCAGCCTGGCTGGGCTGCCCCAGTCAGAGAACGAGCTCTTACCATTGCACTCATTGACCAGTCCATAACTGACTTCGTAAGCCGTGATCTCCCCGTTGGTTTCTGCAGGCTCAGCCCAGCTCAGCTGCGTCACGGTGGAAGACACGACGTTGAAAGCCAAGCGGCCGGGCTCGCTGGGGACTGGAAAGGCAAGAGCAAAAGGTCCAGGTTACTGCAAGTTGGGAGCCAGTGCACACAGCTGCCCAGAGCTCTCTGGATCACAGTGGGAGCCACTCCGTGCTTGTTCCCAAGACCATCAGAAACTCAGGGCTGGAGCCGTGACTCCATGCTGGGTGCACAGGCAATAACATGGTGCCACGTGATGGGAAGCAAGAGCTGCTCACCATCCTCAAGCGTGCGGCAGTGGATGATGTCAGAGTAAGCCCCTTCACCCATGGCATTGTAGCCACAGACTTGCATCTCGTAGTCACAGAAGGGGTAGAGGTTACTCAGCTCTGCTGATAGTGATTTGACATCGATGAGATGGACTTGTGACTCAGAATCTCCTTGGATCCAGTATTTCACCTGGCAAAGCAAGAGAAAGTCATGATTCCTTCAAATCCTCACCATAACGGGTGAAAGTTTTCATGTCTCTTGTAAGGTCTGCTCTGGGAAAGCCAGAATGTTGTGCCATTTCTCTGAAATGGGAGGCCAGAGCAGTCTAGGCTTTTCATGGTAAGTGATGGAACCCACCAGAAATCTTTCCTGCAAATCCCACATCCACCCAGCAATGGTCCCTCAAGGATGGAGGGGGCCAGAAGGGGTGAGTTTGCTCCCTCCTTTGGGTATCTTCTCCCCATCCCTTTGGCAAAAATGACTCTGTGTGTGAAACACCCGCAGAGTGTAGATTCCAGTAGATCCCCTGGAATCTACTCCCCCTCCTTACCTTGTACCCCAGAGGTTTTCCCGGTGGAGGAAACCAGTTGAAGCGGATTTCTCTGGAGCTGAGAGCATTGGCATTGGGATTAAGCGGTGCACTCAGGCGGCCTTTGGGGGATTGGGAGACCTGGCCCAGGCCAGTCATCGAGGAGACACCATCCACCACCTCTGCAGACATGAGGAAGAAAGGTCACATCAGTGCTAGTCCACTGGGTGGAATGAAAAGAAAGAAGCGTGCCTCTCTCCAGCACTGTCCTGCCATCCTGAGTGAGCCTCTCAAAGCATGTCTGACGGGTAGATCCGCATTGTAGGGAAGGGAACCTGAGGGACTTGGTGATGAGTCCCCCCAAAACCACACAGCGAGCTGGCATGAGAGTTGGGTTCAGACCCCTCGAGTCCTGCTGCTTCTCACAGGACTCCCAGGTAGGAAGAAATGAAGAGATTATATCCTTGCCTCTGAAAATCTTTAGCTCTGTCTGAATGTATTTAATAACTTCTTGATCAGTTGCCCTGTGCAGCCATGAGAGAAGACAGAGATGGGCAGAGCCTCTGTGAGTCACTCAGTTTACCCTGGAAACCCACCAACTACATCTGAGAGCTCTCTGGAGTCTCTCCAGCCCCTGAAGTGGTTCTGGTTGTCCAGTGACAAGGGACTTTCTTGTAACCTCAGTATTCATGACCAGTACTGTGACAAATACCTTTACGTTATCAACCCACTTGATGACAAGCCTTATGGTTCCTGCCCCTCCTACTTTTTATAGCTTTATATTCAAATCCCCAAGAAGGAATGAAAATCCACTCTATTTCATTTTGCAAGGTATCCATTTTTCCCACCCACTGTCTGTACCCACTAACGCCTCTAGAGGGAGGCCCAAGTCTACCAGTCGGAGCTGGAGGAATCTCCTCATTGCTCCTTTTTGGGTGAGGAGCAGGGCTGGAGCTCTGTACACCACCTAGGGGTGGGCTGATCCAGTATGGGGGGAGGTCCCATACCCCCTGCTGCCATTCCCCACTGCCTGGCTACCAGCCCCTACCTGGGTCAGCGATGGTCACTGTGGTCTGGGGGTACCGGCCAATCTTGGCACCGTGCTTGGGATGGAGGAGGTCGATGGTGAACTGCTTGAGCTGGCAGTTGTGTAGGAGGGTATCTATTTCAGTCAGCTCCAGCAAGGGGACCTGCAACTCCTTTCGGGTCTCCCCAGGCTGGAAGACCAGGTCACCCTCTGTGAAGATGTAGTCCTGGAAGAGAAGGAAGAGGTGCATGATTATAGCCTGCACAAGAAGGCTCACAGAGACCTTCCCCTCATCTCCCAGTGAATCCCCACTTGCCTCCCAGTGCCCACAGCTGAGGGGGCCAGCCAGAACCCTCTGAGTCAAGTACAGGCATTCTCTCAGGTTCCTGAGGCATGGGGAGAAAGGGATGGAGGGGAATGTCTTCCCTTGTGCTAACCTCAAGCCCTGGGTCTCCCCTCTCCCAGCCACATCCCCCTTTGAGCCTGACCAACTGCTCTTTTGCAGCCCTGGGGTTGGTTCCTTCCCACCTCTCTGTGCCCACTCATTCCTGCTTGCCAAGGCC
>BJBW01023659.1:11946-22997 GCA_004320125.1 Scolopax mira
CTGCCCAGGGCAGGGGGTTGGAACTCCATGATCTTTAACTTACACTCCAGCTCTAACCGTTCTATGATTCCCTCATCTGTTTCTGGTAAAATGAACTTAAAAATAGTTCAAAGCTCTCATTTATACTGTTCAGGCTAATCTTACTGTTTTCTAGCTGTAGCTGTGCCAAAATGAATAACCCTACCAAAACTGTGGGTTTGTTAACTTATGATATGAAGTGGTAGCATAGTGCCTTAAAGTGCCACAGCTGTTTGCAAAATAAATTACCAAGGCATGGCCTAAATAAGGACCTAGGGGACTCTCTTACTTTACTTTTACTTAAAGTCTTAGATAACTCACCTCTGAGTTATCAACACTATATAAACAAGAGACTTCCTGTCCTTTGATTTTCAGAAAGAAATTTAAATGAATGCCAGAGAGGTTATTATGCTTTACAGCTTAGTTATGGTTACTTCCGTGACCCACTTTAAATTAGGGAGGACAGATGGATCTTTCTTCTAAACCTCAGGTAAAAATTAAATTTCCAGTGTTCCATTGAGTATCTTGTTGAAAAAGTTAAGTGTATTACTATTATGTAAAACTTCATTTTTAGTCTCTAATTTAATTTCTAGGAAAAAAAATATGGTTATATCATGTCACTTAGGTAGAACACCAAGCCTTTGACCTGGATTTACTGGAATGACCTAGGAAGTTACAGGTCTGGATTGCTTTTCTGTGTCAAACTGACCACATAAAGGCATGAGCAGTTTGGATATGCAACTGACTGTTCATTTAAGGTTTGAGCTTCTTGAGTTTGCTACTTTTTCCAGTGCTGCAGTTGTGGAAAGATATTAAAAACCCAGCACATATTTAAATTGAGATATTCTATGTGAATAGTAACAGAAGGTCACAATATGTTCAGAGAATTCAAATATATGAATGTTCTCTTATGAATACTTAGTTCTTGTGTAGTTGGAGTTGCAGATGGGTTACCAGATGGAATACCTTCCTTCCAATATAGTTATATGTATTTAAAAACAGATGCAATGCAATCAGATTATTTAAATCAATTCTGTTATTACTTTTGAAGCCATAATGTCAGTAACTATTCTGTAACAGAGAAATGTGGCAAGAGGAACGTAATTTCTTGATGTAGAATTGTTGGGTTTGTCAAAGATCTCAAAAGGCTCACTCTGAAGAAAGGAACTTAAACAAATTCTCTCTTCTTACAGAGATTGTTTGAGAACCTAATAGGTCACATGCACTGCAGTTCACTAGATGTCCAGGAGCATATGGAGCAGAACTGGCTAAAAAAGAAATGACAAGAAGAACATTTTGGGACATAGCTGCCTCAGAAGTACTCTTCCCCTTGTTAACCAAAATCAATCCCTGTGCCTGAGCCAGAGACCCAATGCATTTTGGCAGGAGCATCCTTTTCCGTTTGCTCAGTCTTTTGCCCTTTGATTAGCTTGCTCAGCTGGATGTTATTAAGGTTGACATCACCACAGCGCAATATTCAAAAAGAAAACAAAAAAGATAGATCTTGCCCAAAGAGTGAAAAATAGGTACACGCTACCACTGTGTACACCCTTTTTCCATGTGTATATTCTCTCATCTCATCAGCCTACCTTCCATTACTCATATCCTCATGCTTTACTTGTTTTGGGTTTTTGGGGTTTTTTTTCCAGACTTCCATTTATTTCCCCTATGAAAAGTCATTACTTAACAAGAGCTCTTGTTTCAGTCTCCTCACTTGCTTTCTTTCTCTTATCATTTCTGGTCAGTCACCAGTACAAATTCCAACACTCTTGCGAATGTTCTTGCCACCTTTTTAGCAGAACAAGGCACAGAAATTAGTGATAAAAGAAATCACACTAGGTATATTTTGGGGAAAGGAGTCACGGCCACCCAGAGCAGACTGCCCAGGACCATGTCTGGGTGGCTTTTGAAGATCTCCAATGATGGAGACTCTACAGACTTTCTGCGCAACCTGTGCCAAGTCCTCAGTCACCCTCACAGTGGAAAAGTATTTTCTGATGTTCAGAGGGAACCTCCTGTGTTTCAGTTTGTACCCATTGCTTCTGGTCCTGTCACTGTGAACTGCTGAAAAGAGTCTGGCTCTGTCCTCTTTCACCTCTCCCTTCAGGGAGATCCCTTGATGAGATCCCCTTGAGCCTTCTCTTCTCCAGAGAGAACAGTCCCAGCTCTCTCAGCCTTTCCTCAGAGGAGAGATCCTCCAGACCCTTCATCATCATAATTGTCCTTTGTCAGACTCTCTCCAGTATGTCCATGTCTCTCTTGTACTGTGGGGGCCTGATCTGGACACGGTACTCTAGGTTTGGCCTCACCAGTCCTGAGCAGAGGGAAAGGATCCCCTCCCTTAACCTGTTGACTTTACTCAAGTACCTCAGCAAGATAATTTATTTGTCCCCAAATTCCTGAGTAAAACCTGATATTTTCTTTCCCTGTCACTATTGACAGAAAAAGTGAGAAGCTGTAGGTTCTCCATGAAGGTCAAGAGGGCCCTGTCTGACCACTTGTACCTCCTTCATGCTTTGAAGATGTCAATATTAACGCCGCCAGATTCAACAAACTAAGAAAACAATCCAGCTTTTAAAAATTGCCATTCCTTGCCTTGGAAGCTGAAAATTCACATTGCTGTTGAGCAACGATGCCAGTCCTTTCACGCATTTCAGCTCCAGGCTCTTAGTTCCTGAACTTGCTGTGAGCCAGGAAGAGGAGGGAGCGGTGGGAGGAAGAACCGAGGGTGACTCAGAGTTCCTCAACCCTGAGCTCTGTTTTGGTGTAACCTTAGGCTTCTGAAGCAACCCTGGACCTCCTGCTCTGTCTGGGCCACGTTTCAAATTTTTATAGGTTGATACGCAACTTTACCTTTCCAGGCGTGTTCTGATTTGTCTGCTTCGAAATGCATGGAACATAGAAATGAAATGTAAAGCGCAAGTAAGGCCTTTTAGGTATAAGGTCCTTTGGGAACAGGATTGCCTTTTAGTTTTGTGTTGCCTGCCACAGGGAGGTTGTGGAGCATATTAGGTGTTATGATACAAAAAAAAAAAAAAAATAATGAGAGCAGTGAATAGATATTAAATCATTTGTTTTATTCTTCTAAATTATATAGCTGATCTGACAAAAGAGTTATGACAATTCATTAATTAGAATATGCTTAGGGTATAGAATCCCCAAAGGGAAAAAACAATAGGTTTGCAGAGATAGTGTTCATTTTGATATACTTAGCTTTGGGACAACAATTTCTTTCAAATGAAACAATTGTGCTTTTAAGAAAAGCAATGTAGGTTACAGAGCAGTGTGAGATCAACACAGCAGAGGGAGCTGTGTTCACACAGAACTGTAGGTCTAGCTTTGTGACAAGATTGCAAAACAGTGAGATTTTTCTACATAATAGGATAACTATAAGTACAGAGGATTTTGGTAACCTCAGAATGATTTTTTTTTTTTCCCCTTACTTTATGGTTTTTTCCTCTTCATTTCTTACCATTAAAAAGTGTGCTTTTTGGGTTTTTTTGCAAGAATGATGAAGTCATTTCAAAGATTATCATGCAAGACGATCGAATTGTCTGGTTTGTTGTGTTCATACAGTGTAACAAATCGAATTAGCTGTACCTACTCTGTTGTTAATGTCCTGGAAAAGATACTTTGACAATGCTACTTTAACTTCTCATAACTATGAAAAGTTAAACACTGTCAGTTTAGGTTGAAATGTGCCTTGTTCCCATCCAAGGCTGAAATTGGAGGGAATGTTTGAAATTAAAGAATATACTTAGGAACAAGAGAAATGTTAAAATCACAGGCTTTAAATTAAAAAGCACACACATAATTATTTTTGATCAGCCATCACACTTTTACTTCCTTTTTCATAGTGTTGTTACATCATTATAGTTAATTATGCTTGGGTTTTGGATTGGTTTTGGGATTTATGTTTTTTGTTTCTTTTAAAATTGATTTATAATTCCAGTCTTGCAGTTGAATCCAAGCACAAACTCACTGACTCTTGCCAAAGCAGACTTCGCTGGGTTATAGGGCTCCATGAGTCCATTTGCAGGACTTCAAGCTACATAAAAGAACCCCTCCAGGGATGGGGCAGCCACAGCTTCTCTGGGCAACCTCTTCCAGGGTCTCACCACCCTCACAGCAAAAAATCTCTTCCTACTATCCAACCTAAATCTCCCCTCTTTCACTTTAAAACCATCTGAGAAGCTCCTTCAGAGTAAGACACTCTATATCTTCTGTTTTGAAATAAAAATTTACAAGAACTCAGGAGGAGTCCTAAAGGGACTTCTTCAGTTAATCGTGTTCTGGAAGAGACTATATAGTAAACCTCAGCCACGGCTGTTCTCAAAAAAGTGAAGTTTTGAGGAAGACTGTTGTATCGTTAAACAAATTTTCATGGGAGGGAAAGACAAACTCAAGACTCTTTCCAAAGTAAAGCACAGAAGAACAACTAGCTAGAAACACGGAAATCCCATATTTTTTGGTGTCATCTGACTCTCATCAGCCTTTGGGCTCATGAATGTTTTATTTGTTCTTTCATAGGTCTTCCTGAGAGATAACCAATTGGATACTGGACAAACAAACAAAAAGAGTAATCAGACTCCACTGACCTGTTTACCCTTGATTGTGAAGGATGAAAAACAGCAGCTGCTTTCCTTGGAACCAGGCTTCTCCTGGCACTTTTGGATTATGTTGGCATAAAGGCATCAAGATATTGAACTGATCATGTTGTGAATCTACACATGCCAGTCGCTGTTCATCTCTTCTTAAACCAGGTACGTTTTTTGAAATCACCTCGCCTTATTTTTCAGCACAAATCTGAATTAGTGATGGGTATGGTAGAAAAAAGGCATATTATTATAGCCCCTGTATAAAATAGATAATCCTGGGTAGTATAAAATTTGTACAGAAAAAAAATTGAAGTTCATTGGGGTCCCATTATCTTTGGAGATGTGTATTTGTTATCAGAATTTGGATTGTGTTTTAATACATTTTATTGTCATTCAAGGAGGGAAGCCATATTTTCTTGAATCTGGAACAAAACTACATGACTTGAAAATAGCATTCTAATGTAATTTCAGCCATCAGGAAAGGATCTCATACTAAAATTCTAACTGTTATATCTTCCTTAATAAAGAGAGCATGACTTTTTCTAGAGAAGTGTCCTCACATTGTCCTATCAGTATTTTATAGGACTGTTTTAAATAAGTAAGAAATAACTTTGGGTAGCTATACCTTCAAGGTGATTAATCGCTAAGAGATTGAATAGGCTCGTGAGTTTAAATTTCCGTAGATGACTGGGTTATTAAAATTAGTTTATGAGAACTACAAATTATATGACTTTTTATTTCTTCAGAACAAAATCCACCATAACTTTAATTTTCTTTTATTCGTCAGGGCTGGCATGTAGCTAATCAGCATTATGTGACAGTATTTTTAAATAACACTGTATATCTGTGCCTTCACACAGTTGTCTGCCATCATCTTGTGCGTTAACAGATTTGATGTGCCTTGCATGATTCCAGTGTGATCAGGATAGACCCCAGGATTACGTTAAATATCACCTGGACATACCATTATTAGCAAGTGGAATTGTAACTCCTGCAGGTGGTAAAGTAATATCAATAAGCTTGTATATAATTCCATTCTTAATTGTTAATTACAAATGAAAGTTCCGTCCATTTAGTTGATGGCTTGTACAACACCTAAAAGTAGAAAGGATTTTTTTTTTTCAGCAGGTCACAAGACCCTAAACCATGTGTTAACTTATTAGAAAAAGAAAACATTGAAGTAAATATGAATAAATTTAGGTCTTTTAGAAAAATCAGATATTGTGTGCCAGAATTACTTGGTTTGTTATATTTCTGTGTGTACTTATACAGTATTTGATTTTCTTTTTGTTACTGAACAAAGCTGAAGGGCTCAGAAATGTTACATGACCAAGATGTGGTCTAGTAAATAATACATTAATAATGGCAAGATAGTGTTTCCAGCTTAGCAGTGAGAAGGGTGAAATAGCAGAGTGGATAGTCTTACCTAACAAAACAGATACTGAGAAATTTTTCTTATGGTTGGGAGTATGGCTCACTTTTAGGCTTTTCCTTTGATGGCTTCTCAACATTTGGAGAAATAAAGAGGTTGTGGAGAGAGTTTTGATGTGGCAAGTCTGCCATCAAAGAGCTGCAGCTTTCTCTTATGAGTGACAGGTATCTATACCCAGTCTTTTAAATTATGGTTGATAATAAGTTTCTTCATGTCATTGCCTACCATTAGCTAGGTCTGGTTTAAAAACATTTGGTTCTACAAATCCAGAAGAGTGAACTACAAACTCTGAAAAGGTAGTAGAGTCTCTCAGTGGAGAATTACTTGTTTGTCTGCTCGGTCTCTGTGGTGAAAGAAGGAATGAAGGATAGATCTAAAGTGGACTATACCTGTTAGCCTGTGCTTAACCTTCATTGGCACGGTACTGTAAGGGCACCTTGTTAAATTTATCACAAGCTTATGGATTCAGCCCAAAGTCTTGTATCTCAAATAACATAGAACCCTGATTGATGCCAGCAATGTGCCCTTGTGGAAAAGAAGCCCAGTAGTCTCCTGGGGTGCATTAAAAAGAGCATGGCCAGCAGGTTGAGGGAGATCATTCTCTCCCTCTATTCTGCCCTAATGAGGCCACATCTGGAGTATTGTGTCCAGTTCTGCCCCCCACCCCCCCTAGTTCAAAAAGGACGGGGATCACCTGGAGAGGGTACAGAAAAGGGTTACAAAGATGATCAAGGGAATGGAACATCTCTCTGATGAGGTGAGAAAGGCTGAGATGCCTGGAGAAGAGAAGACTGAAAGGGGATCTCATCAATGCTTACCAATATCTAAAGGGCGGGTGTTAAGTGGATGGGCTCAGGCTCTTTTCATTGGTGGCCAGTGACAATCAAGGCAAGGACACAAGCTGGAACACAGGAAGTTCTGTCTAAACATGAGGAGGAATTTCTTTCTTGTAATGGTGGCAGAGCCCTGGAAGAGGCTGCCCAGAGAGGTGGTGGAGTCTCCTTTTCTGGAGACATTCCAAACCTACCTGTTCCTGTGGGACCGGCTCTGGGTGACCCTGATCTGGCAGGAGGTTGGACTAGATGATCTCCGAAGGTCCCTTCCTACCCTTACCTTTGCAATAAACACTTGCTTTTATAATACTGAGGTCCATTCTTGGTATCTAGTGTCATTACCTGGGTCCAGGTTCACCATTCCTGTCCTCAGGCACAGCTGAGTTGGGAATTCATCCATCCTGAGCAGCAAACTGGTGCTTGGTCAGTATGAGTATGTATCTCTGCCTGCTGGCAATACAAGGAGTCTAGTTTGATGAAGCTTCAAACTTAATCACTCCTCTTGAACACCTAAAATTGGTTAGGCTGAATCTGAGTCAGTGTGTTGAGAAAGCAAAAATTCACCACTGTGTTGCATTAGGTTGTACTGAGAGGTACAAAGCTCTTAGCCTCATGCAAGGAGCCAATAGCCTTAACAAATAGTAGAATTATTCTTCTAAGACGTATTAAAGATAGATGTAACCAAATGCAAATAAAACTAGGTGGAAATACTATGCGCAGGCATTAATGCTGCAGGCAATTTAGCCATTCATTTTGGTGAGAGCAACATAAAGCCTTTTATATGAACAGTTACACCTAATACAAGAGCTTCTGTTCTTTGGTTTTTGCTTTTCCATTTTCTCAAATAGTTTTGAAATATCTTAAGGATGGAAGATAATCTAGAGGCTATTTTATTATCATTTTTCTGTCATGTATTTTTAACCTTTTACTACCTGATTAAAATCTATTAAAATGAACAATAAGAAATATTCTCCAAATATAGTAGTCCCTGCTATTTTAAATTCTATTCTATTCTACATTAGCAGCTTTGGTAATGCACTGCTAACATGGCTGAACAGAGGCAACGTGCTTTGTCAACATCGGGGGAAGCGCTGTATGAAATCTTGGCCTTAGAGAAAGGAGCAACACATGATGAGATTAAGAAGTCCTACAGGTATGTAAAACGTGTCTAAAAATGCTTGTGTCTCCGGCATGATTGTGGTGGTAAAACCTTTTGAGTTACCCGCACTGTAGACATTTGTTGTCAAAATTATTTATTTTTTTTGCACCATGAGAAACTGAAAAGAATCAGAGATGATGCAGTGTGAATCTATTGATTTCATCCCACAAGCAATCCATGTGCTTCATCTCAAGTGCTTGAATCTAGCTGAATGAGAGGTCGGACTGTTGGGATAAAACAACACAGACCATGCTTGCAAAGTGCAGTCTTTGAACACTGCACCCAGTTCTTGTGTTAACATCTTTTCCTGAGGTATGTGGAAAAGGAAAGCAAATGCAGAAAAGTGCTATAATACCAATTCAATAACTAGAGTAAGAGACAGGAGGAGTCTGATCAGTTTATCTTGTCATGAAAAAAGAAGAGCAATGGATTATTTGATTATAGTGTGTAATATTTTTGAAGGGGAAAAATGCTAGGTGTGAGAAGATGCTTCACTTCAGGACAAGAGGTAACATGCACAGACTTGTTCAGATGGAACTTCCTATGTTCATGAGGAGGAACTTCTTTCTTGTGATGGTGGCAGAGCCCTGGCAGAGGCTGCCCAGAGAGGTGGTGGAGTCTCCTTCTCTAGAGACATTCAAAACCCACCTGGACACGTTCCTGTGTAACCTGCTCTGGGTGACCCTGCTCTGGCAGGGAGTTGTACTGGATGATCTCCAGAGGTCCTTTCCAACCCTATATCATTCTGTGATTCTGTGATCCACTTTATGTAGGCAGGTATAACCAAACCCAGTGCTTGGAATCTAAAAGCAATTTGAGTTGAAAAAGAGGTACACGGTTTCATGGTGAGCATAACCAACTGTCAAAACATACTGGCACAGGAAACAGGAAGTTGAAAAAGAAGAGAGGATTTTAAGATAAGTTTTACTCATGCCCAAGTTATCAAAATGGTGAAAAGCATTGTTGAAATGTAAGAAGACCTAGAAGTAAGAACTAGAAGATTTTATGGGTCATTTTGCTCTTAAATCTGTTCTGATGCTATTAAAAAGAGAAAGAACTTTAAATGTCATGAGTGAAATAGATGTTCTTGACATCGAAACATGCCAGACATGTACTTGCAAGTTTAATAAATAGAGTAAAACTGTATGATGACAGCATCACTCTGAGTTTTGTTGGTTGCGCTGTATTACCAGTCAAACTTTAGCACAACTTGCCTTTCTGATCAAATGCAAGGATATTTTCAAACCAAAAAAGATGTTATGAAATAGATCTACTCGCATCATTGTTTAGTTTGAATTTTGCTGGGACTCTTTGTTTTCAAATAAATTGCACTTCTGCCGTTTCCTGTTCCTAAAGACAGATATTTAATGGAGGTGGGAGAAGTGGTGAATGCTCAAACTTTTCACATGGCGGAAGGAAAGCTGTCAACATCTCATGATGCTGTTGTCTTGCATAACTATACCATGGGGGGATAAATTTACTACAGTATCAAATTCACTCATGACTTGCACCTTCTGTGTCCCTGTACTACAGCCTGGCTGCAGAAACCATCTTCTGTACCAAACCTCATGTTTTCCCTGTTGCTTTTACATTTAAATTTATGGACAGGAGGCCTTCTTTAATCCCTGAAGGAGAGAGTTGTCATGGAAGAATGTAGAATGGAATTAACTATATTTCATGCTGAACATGAGGAAGGATGATTTACACAGTGATCTATGGTAACACTGACAGTGGTGCTTCATCCATCGTTATTAGTAATTATAGCAAAAAAAAGGCTGCTTCTGACTAAAGTGGAAATGTCAGAGGGATTCACTTTTAATGGAGAAGCTGTAAATATTTGCAAGATAAAATGATGAGTCAGTCTCATAGATTTGCTTTAATTATCTTTTAATTTATGCTAATCCAAAAATCTGCTGCTGAACTGGTATTCTTTAGTAGAAGGTATAAAACCAGCAATACCTGATTCTGAGTTTCCTGCCATTATTAATTAAGTCAGTATTAATTATACTACCACAGCCCAGGGCAAAATTTACTTTTTAATAAACATGACAGAGGTACCTCCCTGTGCTTTTATTTGGAGTTTGGCACAGTCTAATTTATCAAGGAGTAAAACTAACAGGCTTCTAATCAGCAGAATTTCAAAGGAGATCTGTTTAAGTTTACTTCCCTGCAAGAAAAAATCTGTAGAAAATTTTTTTTTGGCAAAATAACTGAAACTGTACTTTGGGTAATGCTTTGAAGTTTGAGAGTGAAGTTATATCCAAAGAGATACTGTGTTTCTTACGTTTTCTTAAGAAGTGCAGAGAGAGGACACACTGGTGATTAGGAATTTTATTAGCAAACATATGCAGCACACTGAATGCGAATTAATGACTTCCAAGCAAAGAGTAATAACCCCTTATCCATGCTTATACCAACGGCCTGTGCTACCCCTGATGGAGCCCTGGCTGCTCTCCTCTGGGCAGTGAGCTTGGACCCTCCATATAAGATGTTGTGTCCAGGGAAGGGGGACGAAAAGCGTTGGAGAATGCGGGCATCGATCCCGCTGCCTCTCGCATGCAAAGCGAGCGCTCTACCACTTGAGCTAATTCCCCAGCCCATGACCCCTGCCTGAGGTCCTCTCCCCTCCCTGGGACCTACCCCTCACCCAGGGTGTTCTGCACCCACAGCCTGGCCTTCCCATGGTACTTGCTCCCACATCCTCCCACCCACTCCCTTTCCAGATGGAGGTGACCCTTGAGAACTGCAGTGCTCAGCACCATCATGCACAGCCCTGGGATGACCAGCTGGAACTGCCTTGGCTGGTTGTCTTCCACGCCTCAGGCAAGAGCTCACGGCTGGGCAGCCCTTGAGGAGAAGCCACCTGGGCAGGGCCAAAAGTGCAGAGGCAGTGGAGGGTCTGGTGGTGAGGCAAAAGGTGTTTCCTTCGAGCCGGAGTTGAACCAGCGACCTAAGGATGGCCGTGGAAGAGAGCCTACAGTCCTCCGCTCTACCAGCTGAGCTATCGAAGG